>JBBPBX010067807.1:4890-19310 GCA_038048925.1 Garcialebias charrua | reverse complement strand
CACTAGTCTGTCTTACACAGATGTTGAAGATTTCTAATTAACTAAGAACGTGTTAATGCAGGGGTGGGCAACTATTTTTTCCATTGGATCAAATCAAAATATTTAAAGCAGTAGAAGGGCTGCTTAGAGAATTTTTATTAAGACACAACATAATAATAATAAACGGTTTTCAGGCTTTTTCTTGTTGTAGCATAGTTAGCATGCTCAATAAAAAAATGTCCCCTGAATACAATGTAGAAATATAAGACATACGTTCTGTAAAATGGCTCTTCTGACAATTTATTAGCCTAAATATGAGGTAAAAACATTATATACTGTATTTGAATTTTGGAGTTGTTAAGGTTCAGTCCATTTCTAGAAACACCATAAAAAATAACCTTATTCTAAAGGTTTTTATGTATTGATCCAAAATGTTTAGTTCAAACTTCTTTAAGTTTAATTCATAAATGTTTTCATCAAATTTTAAAAAGTTGTTTTCTTTCCAATTACATGTAATAGTTTTGGGGACCCGATGGAAATTATCCAAGGGCCACTTCTGGCCCTCAGGCTGTACGTTGCCCACGTCTGTGTTAAAGACTTATCATTAACTTTACTAAATGTATTTTTGTCTTCCATTTTATATCCTTTATGTATTTTATATTTCAATTTGTTGCTGATAATGTTTGCTCTGTATTCACTGTGTTGGTTTGTTAAGTGTCCTTGGGTGTCATGAAAGGCGCTTTTAAATAAAATGATTATTATTATTATTATTATTATAAAGAGTCGATCTGACTACAGTACTGATATTGGATCATCCGATTAAATTTGAAATAGGCTATTAGAAAATAAGATGTATTGAATTAGTAAAGTTTTTAAATTTTCATTTATGTGTAAACTCACTTTTGTCTAGTTCTCCTTGGATTAACCCAGGTGTTTGCAACCTGTGGCTCTGGAGCCACATAGAGCTCTTTGGTCCCTCTGCAGTGACTCTTACAAGTTTTGACCATAACTACCAGTAACATAAAATTGATTTGTACTGGCTGTTGTACCAAACAACAAGAAGAAGGGTTAGTTTTAGCAGTTTTTCTGTGATTTATTTTGTAAATATGTGAATACTACTACTACTAATAATAATAATAATAATAATAATAATAATTAATTCAATTTATAACGCACTTTTCATTACTGAAAATCTCAAAGTGCTACACATATATTGAATGCTACACACATTCATAAACCGGTGGCGGCAGACTACCATGCAAGGTGCTTTCCAGTCCTACCGGGAGCAACTCAGGGTTAAGTGTCTTGCCCAAGGACACAACGACACATGGTGCGGGTCCCGGGAGTCGAACCGCCAACTTTCCGATCGGGAGACGACTGCCATTACCACTACACCACGGCCGAATACTAGTACTAATACAAGGAGTAAAACATGCTCATTTTAACTTTATTCTTTATTTCTTCAAAGTAGAATAATTTTTTTCCCACAATTAAAAAAAATCCCCTAGGACTGCGTAGTTCATTGTTTTAATAATAATAAAAATAGGTAAAAATCATACTGGATTATTGAGCATGAACCTTGATGAAAACCTTACTACATTTTTTATTCTTTACAAGAATCTAGGGCTGGCCAATAATTCAATATCGATGTACGTCATGATATACTTTTATTCAATAATGGTGATATGAGTTTTAAGCACATTTTCGATATTTTGATATGATTACAACATTTTACTGACACATTTTTTTTCTGTTTGAGTTGAAGCGGCCGCTTCAGTTTCAACCCGAAAAGAAAAAGGTGCGACACAACTACATAAGTGCGTGGTGACGTAGATGTTACGCAGAGTTCAAGTCCAGAAGGTGTTAGTGGTAGCTGGCTAGGCTAATCGCCAGTGCTGGGCAGCGCTAATCCAAAAATTAGTTCCGCTATTTCAAGAGCACTAATTTATTTATTTAGGTTTGCTATTTCAAAAGCACTAATGTCTTATGAAAATTAGGGGAAGCTAAATTCTAAACCGCTATTTAAATTCAACAATTGGTAGCCACTAGCCAGCAAGTTATGCAATATTTGCACTACCCTGCCAACTAGCAGTCACGGTGCATGAACTGTTATACAGTAAGTTGTTTGAGTTTCAGAGTATTTAGTTTGGTTCTCTTCAACAGGTTTGACAAGGACAAAATGTACCCATTCCAAAGTCTGTTAGCTAAACTGCTGACATATTTGGCTGTTTTTTTTCTTCTTTTGTTACTTTTAGTACCACTAGATCGCATGTCTTGCTTATCTCCTCCATTTTGTTGTCCAGGTGTTTGTGATTGTCATGCTGTGTGTTCATGTACCTGTATATAAGTCTGTATCTCTGTGTTTATCATTGTCCTGGCATTGTCTCCTGTTGCCTCTGTCTCCTGAGTTCCTTGTGATTCCCTGAGTATGTAAGTTTGCTGCCCTGTCAGCTATTTTATGTTCATAACTTCTGTGGCTGCCGCGGATGCCATTTTGGACAGTGCTGCTAATGGCGAACTACTTTTTAAAATCCAGCAGATTTGACCATTTCGTGAAACTCTCAAGCTCAGAACAACTTGTGCTATAACGTCAGCTATGAAATATATTTTTTCTCAGCAAAGAAATAATTGATTTTACGGTGTTTTCTTGGAAGTCCTTAGCTTCTGTGGCTGCCGCGGACGCCATTTTGGACAGTGCTAATGGCGAACTACTTTTTTTAAATCCAGACGCGTCACGTAGGCCGCTGAGAAACATCCATAAGTTCACCCTCCATGTTAAAAACTCTTCGTCTGACTCTTCGAAAACAAGCAATAAGGCTGCAGAGTAACACACTGGCTGCTAACTGCTCTAGCCAAGAGACTGAGGGGGACGCTTTTTTGTCACGGACCACATCCGGCGCTGACAGGATATGGTCTGTTAGAGCCCGTAAATAAGTTTTTTCATTTTTACTGATAGATAATTAGTTATTAGCGGTACTGTATTTTAAATAAAAATAGCGCAAATCCGCTTATGAATTATAAAAGTTAGTCAATCCGCTGTAAAGCTAACAAATTGTTTAGGTACGCTATAAGCGGATTAGCGCATTAGCGCTCCCTAGTGGTCTGGCGCCCACCTTTGCTAATCGCCAATGCACGTTAAGTTTTCGCTTCAAAATGAGTGTCCATGACCATCAGAATGTGACTGAACAATGTTTCACAAGCGAAGAGAAAGCAGACGACATAACTGATAAGAGAGGAAAGACTAATTCGCCGGTGTGGAAGTGGTTCGGCTTTCTAAGCTCTGATAAACTGCAGGTTTCAGTTTGCTGCAAAATGTGACTGAGAGTCGTTCCAACTAGCGGTGGGAACATCGAACTTGTTCCACTCAATAATATGCTGAGAGTCACAAGACGAAGCACAATAAAAGTTTGAGCCAACACGTCCCTGAAACAACACCCCCCAGCTGTATGGGTTAGGTTAGGTTGTTTTAAGTTAAAACTATTAATACTGACAAAGTTGAGAGTTTTATGTTTATTTGATGGTGATATCAAATTTCTTTGAAATATAATGAGGACATTAATTTATTTGTACAGTTCGTACCGTTTTTCTGAGGCTTTTTATATTGTTTATATCAAAATAAAAATTAGAGCATTGACCGAAATGAAAAACTATATTGTGGTAAAAGTTTTGGCCATATCGTCCATTCCTACAAGAATCTTGTGTTTTCTTTTGCCCTAAAATCTTAAAATATCAATAAATGGTCAAATTATTACATACTTTTAGGTTTATAATGTCACCACCACTGGACAGAAAAGCTCCATCCAACGAACCTAAAGTGGTCCATTGGCCACTAGTTGCTAATCCCAGTTGTAGCAGGTTTTTGAGGCTCTGGACACGTTTAAGGCTTAAAGACCTTTCTTTTTAAGCAAGCCTATTCTGCCTCCATGTGATTTTATCACTGATTTTAATTGATTTCATCACTGATTTTAGTTGATTTTATCACTTATTTTTGTTATTTTATCATTGATTTTATAACTTATTTTAGTTGATTTTTATCATTGATTTTAGTTGATTTCGATTTTAGTTGATTTTATCACTGATTTTAGTTGATTTGATCACTGATTTTAGTTGATTTGATCACTTATTTGTGTTATTTTATCATCGATTTTAGTTGATTTTATCACTGATTTTAGTTGATTTTATCATTGATTTTAGTTGATTTTATCAATGATTTTAGTTGATTTTATCATTGATTTTAGTTGATTTTATCACTTATTTTTGTTATTTTATCGTTGATTTTATAACTTATTTTAGTTGATTTTTATCATTGATTTGATCACTGATTTTAGTTGATTTGATCACTGATTTTAGTTGATTTTATCACTTTGTGTTATTTTATCACTGATTTTAGTTGATTTTATCATTGATTTTAGTTGATTTGATCACTTATTTTTGTTATTTTATCATTGATTTTAGTTGCACTTTGTAACACTTTGAGATTTTTGTTAATGAAAAGTGCGTTACAAATTAATTCATCATCATCATCATCATCATTATGAATGAAGTGGCAGAAGTGCCTCTTTTGATTGTAAAGGTTGCAGACCCCTGAGCTAGCCAATAGCTCGTCGACCCAGTCCGAATTAAACTACTTTGTATTTCTACAAACTGATAAGATAAGATAAGATAAGATGCCTTTATTAATCCCACAGTGGGGAAATTTACATTGTCACAGCAGCATAGAGGACAGGGACCAGTTCAGAAAAATGTTTAAAAAAATCTCTATATACATAAATAATACAAATTAGTACAAAAAAACACTGAAACAGTATAAAACAAAATATAGCTACTAAGAGCTACTAAGAGCAGCGCGTGTTGTACAGTCTGATGGCGGCCGGAAGGAAAGACCTACGGTATCTTTCCTTCACGCACTTAGGGTGCCGCAGCCTGGCACTAAAGGAGCTCCTCAGGGCTGTCAGAGTGTCATGCATGGGGTGGGACGGGAACACCAGCATGCGCTGAAGCTTGGTCCTCATTCTCCTGTCAGCCACCACCTCCACTGGGTCAACATGACACCCAAGGACAGAGCTGGATTTCTTGAGGATCTTGTTCAGTCTCTTCCTGTCAGCAGTAGAGATGCTGCTACCCCAACAGACCACTCCATAGAAGATGGCTGATGCCACCACAGCATCAAAGAAGGTCCTGAGAAGAGTCCCCTGCACACCGAAGGACCTGAGTCTCCTCAGTAGATGCAGTCTGCTCAGTCCTTTCTTATAGAGGGCAGCAGTGTGGTCAGTCCAGTCCAGCTTGTTGTTAAGATGAACACCCAGGTACTTGTAGGACCTCACGATCTCAATGTCCATTCCCTGAATGTTCACTGGCACAGCAGGAGACCGTTTGGACCTGCGAAAGTCCACCACAAGTTCTTTTGTTTTTCCGGTGTTGATCTGCAGACAGTTCCTCTGACACCACTCCACAAAGTTCTTAGTCAGCTCTCTGTACTCCCCATCATCTCCATCTTTGATGAGACCGACGATAGCAGAGTCATCTGAGAACTTCTGCAGGTGACAGCTTGCAGAGCTGTACTGAAAGTCAGCGGTGTAGAGGGTGAAAAGGAAGGGGGCAAGGACTGTTCCTTGTGGAGCCCCCACGCTGCAGACAACCGTGTCTGACTGACAACCCTGGATCCTCACATACTGTGGTCTTTTTGTGAGGTAATCCAGGATCCAGGTGATGAGCTCATGGTCCAAACCTGCGTTCTCCAGCTTATCTTTCAATATCACTGGTTGGATGGTATTGAAAGCACTAGAGAAATCAAAAAACATGATTCTCACTGTGCTCCCAGCAGTCTCCAGATGAGAAAGAGAGCTGTGAAGGAGGTAGATAATGGCATCCTCCACTCCAATGCCAGATTGGTAGGCAAACTGTAGTGGGTCCATAGATGGGCTCACCAGGGGGCGGAGGTGGGAAAGAATCAGCCTCTCCAAGGTCTTCATCAGGTGAGATGTCAATGCCACCGGCCTGTAGCTGTTGAGGTCTTTTGGATGTGGGGTCTTCGGGACTGGTACCACGCAAGATGTCTTCCACAGCTGTGGGACTTTCCCTAATCTCAAGCTGAGATTAAATATATACCCAGTCACATCACACAGCTCATCTGCACAGGTCCTGAGAAGTCTTGAGCTGATGCCATCTGGACCTGCAGCCTTCCTGGTCTTTATCCTCCTGAGCTCATTTCTCACCTGGGGTGCTGTAAATGTCAGGCTGGATTGGGGGGGCGGGGTGGTGTCATTCACAGAGCCATATATACCAGATAATATAGTAATAAATTAGGCATTATCACGTCAAAAGATTGAGATTATCCCTTTAAACCCCAAATCAATATGTAAATGGTAAATTGAGCTTATTTATATAGCGCTTTCCAGCCCCCTATGAGGGGCCCCAAAGCACTTTACAATACCAACCATCCACCCATTCATACACACATTCATACACCGGTAGCAGCAGACTGCCATGCAAGGCGCCATCCAGTCCTACCGGGAGCAACTCGGGGTTAAGTGTCTTGCCCAAGGACACAACGAACCATGGTGTGGGGAACCGGGATTCGAACCGCCAACCTTCCGATCGGGGGACGACTGCCATTACCACTACGCCACGGCCGCCCACTTGAATTTGCTCACAAAGCTTTGACCAAACTATGTTAGTCGGGAAAATAAAAAAGCAGTTACATGAGGCCAGAAGTACACAAGGTGACTCACAGTACACCTGTCTGAAGAGGAACAAGCCTATTTTTAGTTTTTACATTGAAATGTTAATTTATACTCTTAAAGCTCTAAGTGCCCATGCATTGCCCTGTCCGGCATCTAAATACCCATCAGTACTGTAACTGTCCAAAATACCTCAGGACATCCTGTTTGTCTCCAGACCCCCTCTCTCCCAGCCTAAACAACTGGTTCCACATGAAGCAGATTGTGGGGTAGAGAGGATAAACGCAACCATGTGTGCATGCAAGTGTATAAATGAACCTATGTGTGTCCGTGTGTGCAAGTGAGACTGTGTGTCTATGTGTGGGTATGTGTGTACATAACTGAATAGTTGTGTTAAAAAAATAAGCTCACTTAAAAAAAAGAATTCTTCAAATAATGTGAAAGTCAGTCATTGGGATTGCTCAACAACGTCCCACACAATGCAGACATTTAGCAGAACACCCACTGTGATCACTGCAACTAAAACTATAGGAGACTCTTACTCACAGAAACCGGCTGACACTCGGCAACCAATGGTGACAGAAAAGCTGGTGTTGGTGGATGAAAATTATAAATGAGGAGAGCCACACAGAAAATTAAATTAGCTAAATTGTAAGGCTTCAACAGCTGCCACAAAGCAAAAATCATGCAGACGACAGAAAACGAGTATGGTTCTGTTTTTAAGATGATTTCGGGGTATGGATCAAGGAGCTCTCTGCTGTGGGAGAAAGAAGAAGCGTAGTGTCATCTCATCAAGGCACAAAGCAAACAGATCTGTCAGTGATTGTGGACAGAAACACAGAAAGACATTTCTAGATTTCATCTTTGAACACATTTTTTAACCAGATGTTGACTGATTAGGGGTTTTCCATGACTGATACGAAGCAGATTTATAAAAAATCGGGACAGGCGATTGCTAACATAAAGTAGATTAGTTTTACATTTCCTTGTTACTACAACAGTTTATCATTCATAACATTCAAGCCACTAATTTATTTTGGGGAGGGGGGGGTTGAAGAAATGTGAACAATACTGTAGTTAATATCAGCTATTTCATAAGGCTAAAATCTTTTAAATACACTCCCAGAATTTTTTAAAAATCTAGGTCTTACCACTTTTTCAAGTAGACAAGACATACCATATTTTCCAGAGTATAAGTCACACTTTTTTTCGTAGTTTGGCCAGTTATCACTGTAAAATATTACATAAGTATGACTTTTTGAGTTGAGAAAACATGATCATATATTCAGATGCCATACTTGTACATAAAATCCTTCATGGTTTGGCTCCACCACTGCTAAAAGACTTTGTCCAGTTACATTCACAACCAAACATAACTACAAGAGCAGTTAGTAGGGGAGACTGTAAAATACCATTTAGAAAAAGTTGGCTCGGTCAGTTGTCATTTTCTGTTCGGACTCCAAATTCTTGGAATAAACTACAATTAGAACTAAGAAATATTACATCATTAAACTGTTTTAGGAAATCACTTAAGCAATGGTTACTATACTCATGTTTTGAATACAGTAATTCTTAAATCAACTTTTTGCTTGTTACTTTTTCCTTCTTTTTTCCCCTTTTATGATCGTGACTTGTTTTTATTTATTTATTTATGTTGATAAATGTTTACTGTAAATCACATTACTTTTAGCTAATTTTAAAATTGTCATAACTTCTAGGTCATGTAAGATGTCATGCATGTCAACTGCAATTTAAAAAACAATCTTTTACATCAACCTGCTACTGTATGAAAATTAGCCTTTTTGGCTAAATCTGGCATATTTATGTGATGTATTCATGTTGATTAATATGCACTGTCCCTTTATGAAATAAACATAAATAAGTAAAATGCTCCCAAAAGGTGGCGTTGTTCAGAAGCAACACTGAGGATGAAGAATTCAATGGATTCAGTGATGTGGAATGAGATCAGCAAATTTATCAGTAACTTGCTTTTCGGACTCATTGGCTTGTTATGTTAATTAAGCCTGTTCAGGATCCCAGGTATGTTCTGTGTTATTTTTTTATTTCAGATTAAATGGCTGTTCTTGCACTTTGTGACATACACTTCTAAATAAATGTGACTTATACTCTGAAGCGACTTATAGTCCAGAAAATATGGTAGTTCCTTTAAATGTTAGCATAATAACACTTCTTAATAACCTTGAATTGGAGATATGTACATTACACTTGTATGCCTTTTCTTGTTGAAAATGGGTTTTGAAAAGCTGAATATTTGGGTGAACCACCTTTGGATTCTGCTGAAGTGACGGTCACCTCTGTCATACAGTCACATGGACTATTGTTGTACTTGCGCCAAGCTGTAGCATCATCTGTGACAACGGGGATGCCCAAAGATATGCCTGTCTTTTAATTGACTTCTTATGTTCTGGCTTGACTGGTACCTCATGTTTGACAATGTTAAAAACTGGACTGATCAACTAACCAACTTCTAATTTTGACTTTAGTAAAAAGAAACAGCTGAAAAGCCTGAACATAAATCTGCCATGTTGACTCGGTGCCATAATCCTAAAAAAATGATGAGAAACATGAGCACAAGCTTGTTAAAATAATTCATAACAAGTGTTTGTGACAGTGTCGATAGAGCTGGCTCGCACCAGTCCTCAGAGAGTGTCACAAGCTGACAGACAGCACAAGTGATTTGTGTTTTAAGCCACAGAAAGCTTCAGTATTGATCGGTTATTGATATACGGGTTGATAAGAGTTTAAAGAAATGGTAAGAGCATTAACACATGCTGCCCGAGAGTAAATTAAAAATAAACCAGTGGGATTGATGTCATACAAGGACCAGATGTGCATCCATTTATTCATCTTTAACAGGGCAGTCAACAGGATTTAACACAGTGAAGCTTTTGGGCTCCAGGCCTTGTGTGTGTATGTGTGTGTTCATATACGAGTGTGTATGTGTCACTGTCTGATTAACGTGAGAATAAAACAAACACGTCCAAGAGGATTGAACTCTGGGCTGTAGGACCAAAAAAAAAAAATCTCCCAGATGATTTTATCTCAGGGCACATCTGGTGAGGTAAAAATAGCCCCCGACACACATGTGGCCTCAACCCAATAGTCACACCATGAAAGAAGGTTCACACACACAACCTTTCATCACCACACTTCCTGATCGGCTGAGGAGCTTTGATGGGATTTCCTCCCTCGGTGAAATAACAGCTCAGCAGCCACAGAATCAGAGAAAAAACCTGCTACTTGTTGTCAGGTCAACCACAAAACACAAACCTCATAAGGGCGCACAGAATATAACAAGTTTTTAAAAAAAAATCTGATTAATTTAGTGTTCATTCCAGATTTATTCTGTTTTTTTTTTCAACATACCATTGTATCCATCTTGGTTGACGTCTCCTAGTGGTGCTATAGCCGTCCCAAAGCGTCCAAACGTGTAGGTGCCGGTGAGAATGACAGGTTTGGAGAAGGTGAGCGGAGCCAGCTGCAGGTACAGGTACACCCGTCCCACCTCCCTGGGTTTGCTCTCCATCTCCCTCTCCATGTAGAGGGGCGCTCCCACCAGTATGTCATCGGTCCTGGGTGGATTCAGCGTGTTTATTTTCAAGAGCAGAGACAGAAAAAGAGTGTTTGGAGTGGCGGAGTGACTATACATACCCATCTCCGTCCAAGTCAGTGACAGCCACAGAGTAACCAAAATAAGAGGCCATCTAAAGGTCAGACAAAGAGCGAAACAATAAAGATCCAAACTAAACCACACAGTGTGAAGCACTTTATTTCCCTGACAGTCTGATTCAAAACACTTCTTCCCTGTTCCCCTGTGAAGTTCTGGATGAAGGTCAGATTGGTGGAGTTGATCATCGCCACCTAAAACAAACAAGACAGACTTCTATTCAGTTTATTTATATAGCACCAAATCACAACAGAACCAAACAGAAACATTCATATACCATATTTTTCGAACTATAAGGCGCATTAATCCATCCATCCATCCATTTTCTTCCGCTTATCCGGGGTCGGGTCGCGGGGGTAGCAGCCTAAGTAGGGAGGCCCAGACTTCCCTCTCCCCAGCCACTTGGAGCAGCTCCTCTGGGGGAATCCCAAGGCGTTCCCAGGCCAGCCGAGAAACATAGTCCCTCCAGCGTATCCTGGGTCTTCCTCTGGGTCTCCTCCCGGTGGGACATGCCCGGAACACCTCACCAGGGAGGCGTCCAGGAGGCATCCTAACCAGATGCCCGAGCCACCTCAACTGGCTCCTCTCGATGTGGAGAAGCAGCGGCTCTACTCCGAGTCCCTCCCGGATGACTGAGCTTCTCACCCTATCTCTAAGGGAGAGTCCAGACACCCTGCGGAGAAAACTCATTTCAGCCGCTTGTATCCGAGATCTTGTTCTTTCGGTCATAACCCAAAGCTCATGACCATAGATGAGGGTGGGAACGTAGATCGATCGGTAAATTGAGAGCTTTGCCTTTTGACTCAGCTCTCTCTTCACCACGACAGACCGGTACAGCGCCCGCTTCACTGCGGACGCTGCACCTATCCGCCTATCGATCTCACGCTCCAGTTTTCCCTCATTCGTGAACAAGATCCCGAGATACTTAAACTCCTCCACTTGGGTAAGGACCTCCTCCCCGACCCGGAGAGGGCACGCTACCCTTTTCCGGCTCAAGACCATGGCCTCGGATTTGGAGGAACTGATCCTCATCCCGGCCGCATCACATTCAGCTGCAAACCGCTCCAGCGAAAGCTGTAGATCACGAGCTGATGAAGCCAATAGGACCACATCATCTGCAAAAAACAGAGAAGCGATTCTAAGGCCACCAAAACGGATCCTCTCAACACCTTGGCTGCGCCTAGAAATTCTGTCCATAAAAGTTATGAACAGAATCGGTGACAAAGGGCAACCTTGGCGGAGTCCAACTCTCACCGGAAACGAGCCTGACTTACTGCCGGCAATGCGGACCAAGCTCTGACACCGGTCGTACAGGGACCTAACAGCCCATATCAATGGGCCTGGTACCCCATACTCCCGGAGTACCCGCCACAGAACCCCCCGAGGGACGCGGTCGAATGCCTTTTCCAAGTCTACAAAGCACATGTAAACTGGTTGGGCAAACTCCCACGCACCCTCCAGGACCCTGTTGAGGGTGTAGAGCTGGTCTAGTGTTCCACGACCAGGACGAAAACCACACTGCTCCTCCTGAATCCGAGGTTCGACTATCCGACGGACCCTCCTCTCCAGAACCCCTGAATAGACCTTACCAGGGAGGCTTAAGAGTGTGATCCCTCTATAGTTGGAACACACCCTACGGTCCCCCTTTTTGAATAGGGGAACCACCACCCCAGTCTGCCAATCCAAGGCGCATTAAGCAAAACTAAAACATTTTGACAGATTTTTGAGTGTACCACATAAAATCGGTTTGAGGTCAGTAAGCACAACTAGAATTAATACATAAGGCGCACCTGGATTATAAGGCTCACTGTTGATTTTTGAGAAAATTAAAGGATTTTAAGTGCGCCTTATAGTCTGGAAAGTACGGTACATGAAAAGTCAGTTAACATTATTTATCTGAGGAGCCAACAGATTACTTTAGAGTTTTCACTTCACTGCAGTCTCCCATCCTAAGCAAGCACAGAGGCAACAGTGGAAAGGAAAACCTCCCTCGTGAGGAAGAAGCCTCCAGCAGAACCAGTTTCAGGACAAGCGGCCATCTGCTTCGACCAGTGGATCACTTATCAGACATGACTCAGCAGAACTAATCAGAACAACATGCAGAACTTAACAAGCAAAGATGCACACACACACAAGATAAGCCAGTTAAATATATATATATATATATAAGTAAAACTGCTCTTTTATTCCTCATCCTTCCCCCACCACCACCCTCTTGGTGACTTCATCAGTCTTCCCCCCCATCCTAACCCCAGTCGCAGGCAGAATTCCTTTGTAAGAACTAAAATAACATCCACATGGAGACAGCCGAGGGCTACACACACACACTGATCACTTATTAAAGAGGGTTAAACTTACGAACAGATGAGGCAGAGTAAACACAAACATTGAATCAATGGCTTCATAATTAACTTCTCTGTGCTCTAAATGGTCAGATTGGACACAGAAGAAGCCTAATTAGGCCCCACAGTCATTCCAGCTCCATGCCTTGAACATGGACCTGCTCACTCCTGCTCTACAAGCACACGGTGAACCGGCCGTGCAGGAAGAAGCATGTTGGCACCAGCTACAACATCGAGACACAAGTCAGGCTGTCACTGTGAGTGTGGGAAGTTGTGCGGTTACACTCCAGGTTAGGGGGTTGTGTGTGTGTGTGTGTGTAGAAAAGGGGTTAGTGGGGTTAGGTAGGGTCACTGCCCTCCACATGAAGCGGAAGCTGTGTGTCATTAAGGAGGACTGACACAGACAGCCCTGGGGACAAGTTCCCATAGAAAAGCGCACAACAAGCTGCAGTTTGTACACGGATGCACAAACAGAGATGCTGGAGCCGTTTGATTAGGATTCAGGTGGAGACTCGCAAAAAACCCCATCAGAATTCTGAAACCGATCAACAGAGCTGTTTAGAAGTTTGTACCACTCCTAATATTTTGTAGAGCCAGATGTTCCAAGTACTTTTTGAAGGTGTTATCAACACGTTTTCTTTGGACTTTGGCTGCTTTTCCATTCATTTTCAGCCCTATGACAAACAGTTATGAGGCTTTTGCTTAAAGCTGCTATATGTAACTTTTCTAAAAATATATTTTTAACATATTTCTTCACTCTGTCACTATCTCCTGACAGACTGATGTTAGACAAGTAATCTCTGAAAAAAACTATAGTCCCCTTGCTTCTCCAGGTGTTACTAAAAGCATTTCTAAAAACCCACAGTGACCCGCCGTTAACCAGCCAATAAAAACAGAGTTTTTAACCAGCCAATAAAAACAGAGCTTCTCACGCCCCTAACCCACGCCCCCGCCTGTCCCAGCCCGCAGCCAGCGCGCATTTGCGCACATTCTCGTTCAAAGGATTGCAAAGCGATGCAGGACTGTTTTGTATGTGACACAAATGTATTAAATTCCCCTTCTTCATCCCTGATCTGGACTTTTCTTTTCTTTTTTTTTGCCAAAAGTCAAGTGATTGCTTCCTCCTCCGCTGACTCCATGACTGAAATGATGAGGAAATGAATGAATTTGTCACGAGCGAATTAAACTCGGGTTCAACGTGGCTGCGCGAGGCTCTGCAGATTTCCTGGTGTTCTGGTGTGCTGGACCAGCGCTCCATGTTTTTATTTTATTTTTTAGAACGTTTTATTAACATATAAACACAGAACATCGCAGCGGCTGCGACAGGACATGCAGTGGAAGCGGAGCTATGGAGGCTGAGCTGAAGTTCACCCGAGAGCAAGGGGGAGGGACCAGAAACGTGTCTCTGTTCAAAATTTTTCTAAGTTCCAGCGTGTTCCAAAAACTACATATGCAGCTTTAAGAAATGAGGAGTGGCGATGAGGAGAACCAATAAAGAAGAACTACAGCAGGTGACAGAACATTCTCCCCATTGGATAGTTTCACATGTTGATGGGATCATCGTGCTTTATTTTGTTTTAATTTTCTTTTCCTCCCTTTGTGCAAGGGAGTCTCATCAAAATACAGGTAGTCCTCGACTTACGACGTTTTGTGGTTACGTCACGCATCTCCCATTAAAAAAAATAATTATATATATATATATATATATGTATATATATACACAGTATATAT
>JBBPBX010067806.1:8404-19311 GCA_038048925.1 Garcialebias charrua | reverse complement strand
GGGGTGGTCCCTGTCAATACGTCCTCAGCAAGTACGAGATGGATGGGATTGCTTTTGTCTCTCTCTTGGCCAGAAGACTGGTTGTGTACAGTTGGAAGGACCCACACCACCCAGCATATGTACAATGGATAAGAGAAGTGATGTATCATATCCATCTAGAAAACATCAGATATACCTTGAAGAGTTCTGTTAAAAGATTTTGGGACACTTTTGCCTTTTGTGTTGTACGTAGAAAACATGTCAATGCCTAGTTAATTTGTTTGTGTGTGGAGGGAAGGGGCAGGGATGGGGTTTGTTCTAGGTTTTGTCTTTTTTTTTTTGTATGTTCAAAAAACAAAAACAAATCAATAAATGGACTTTGATTTTTTTTTTTTTTCTTTTTTGAGAATCTTGAAAGTGATATATTTCTTGAAAGAATGCTTCTCACCTGCCACCATTCAAGCCGGACATTTTATGTTGAGAAATAACCATGGTTTAGCTCCCCGGTCAAATATTGAAAATAACATTATGTGGCATTTGTTAGAGCTCTGAGTATAAGTTGGGAATGACTTTCAGCTATTACCTCTTCAAATTTTAGCTCCGTGTCTGTAAAACTGATGAAGCCATTTTTGTGTGAGGAAAAGATCTAGAAAAAGTCATACTCCTTTGAATCTCCAGTTCCTCTCGGCGCAGTGCAAACTCTTCCTCCCGAAGCCGTTGCTCCGCCTCCGAACGTTTCTCCAGAAAGCTCAGAATCTCAGAGTACGTCTGGCAGCAGCATTGGCAAGGCCTCTTGGCTGTGGGCGCCGCTGAGAGCTCTGCTATTTGCTCCCGTTCGTCTTCTTCTTCTGTAATAAAAATAACAAAAATCGGTCAAGTCCTGGATCAGCGAGGGAACCAGTAGAATATAAAACATGCACACTGTACAGTACAGGTGTTCGAACCTTTTGAGGGTGTGTTTGAGACATTAAATGAAATACCCAAATCCAGTCAAAGTTTTTAAAATGGTATTTGTCACATCATTCATATGTGGTTCTCAAATAACAACTTTGCATTTTCCAGTGGAGTACCTGCATGTATATGTGTGATGTTGGGTTTGTCCTGTTCTGGCAGAGTTAGTTCTTCTAGAACATGATTCCTTCGCTCTTCATCCTTGGTAAGATTTAAACAAAATTACTTCTTACAACAAGAACAACAACAATAAATAAATAAATAACAGCACATCTGTCAGCACTGTCACCTCACTAAAGGTTGCAGCTTCAACTCCAAGTCTTTCTGAGTGGAGTTTGCAGTTCTCCCTGCACAAATGGGTTATCTCTGACTTCCTCCCACAGATCAACTGTACATTAGGTTATCTGGTGATTCTAAACTGTCCCTAACTGTGAGTGAGAGTGTGAATGGTTATCTTGTTTGTCTCTATGTCCCTGTGATGAACTTGTGACCTGTCCAAGTACCAGGACCTGCACACAAGCAGTTTTCACACTGCACAGCCCTCCCTGGCCCGATCCGGCTTCTAACCCGGGTTTGTCTTGTTCGCATTTGCCTTTTCGGGCTGGCGTCAGCCCGAGTTTTAGAACCCGACCGACCGAGGTTCTAAGCGTGCCGAGCTCCCGGGCCCAGTTTGACGTCATGTACTGCTCATCATTTGGTTCGTTGTTTGCAGCAGGGGCGGGACTGCTGCGTGTTGAGTCATCAACTGCGACTGCATCGTTAACAACAACCTCCATTTTACGTTAGAGAGAAAACAGGAAACATGTCTACCTCCCAAGCCCCCGTTGCGTGGTCTAACGATGAAGTCAGCTTCTTTTTAAACTACATAGCAGACGAGCGTGTACAGAGGGAGCATGGGCGTAGCCAGGATTTTATGAGGGGCGGTTCGTTTGAAGGAAAAGTGGACCTGGAAAGAGCAACACGCCTCGGTGGTTCACTGGAAGCGCGTCGGGTTGCCACTCCAAACTTTATCTCGACTCGGGTTCGATCCTCACTTGGTTGAACTTATTTTACGTTTGTCTTTTATTGGATAAAAAAAAAGGAGTTTGTGTTAACCACAGGCATATTAAGTCTATGGTATTAACCGGTTCGACATTAGCGACGTCTCCATACCTTCTCTTTCCACCTCGCTTAACACAGAACTTGTGTTGTGCGGGAGTTGTAGGCGGGACTTCATAGGAAAAGTGGGCGGTTCGTTCGAAACCCACAACCCCCCCTCCCCCCCCGGCTACGCGCATGGAGCTGGACAGCAGCACACGCAATGAGAAAGTATATCCTTATTTGCGCTTTTCGGTAAGAACTCCCCACCCACTTCAAGGCGGCTCTCTGTACAATGCGAAATGAGCGGGACGGGCCAGGCTTGGCTCAGGGCCAACCCGGGACGAGCTGGGCCGGGGAGGGCTGTGCAGTGCGAAAATGGCTACAGTGACTACTGGAGACAGACTCCAGCTCCGCTTGACCCAGAAAGGAAAAAGCAAAGAAACTGGACGTGAGACCAAAACTTTGAGCAAATTAATGGTTGTTGGTGAGACAATAACAAATATGGACTTTACAGTTCTGCCCAAATTTTCCAAGAACCAATAAGTTGTTAAAAGTAGAGCCTAACCGACATGGAAATTGTGCTATCGTCAATACCGATATTGGGAGAGGAAGGCAGCCGCCAATAACCAATATAACGCCTGTAATTTTTTTTTTTGCTTTGCCAACCCTCAAAAATCAAAGAAAACAATGAGTGGACCGGAGCTTGTTTATTTAGCACAGCTGTTAGCAACCATGAAGCTAAGCATGTCAGTAATTAGTCCCACTGTACAGCCTTTTATTTAAAGACAGTACTAAATTCATCACGTGAGTAAGTTACATAAATGAGGTCATAAATAGGTTCATAGTTGACAATTAGTTTGAGTAAATTCATGCTAAAAACTGTAAAATGTTTTGGGTTTGAATTTCAATTACTGTAGAGTGAGACATCTGATCTTTGTCATATTGTACATGAAGCACATGAGGTAGTGAGTGATCGTACCAAAAAACAATCTTTGATTTATTTTCTCAGAAAAACAAGGGCTTTGGCAAATAATGGTGTGTTCACACAGAGCAGCGTTTTCAAGCTGCAAGCTTCCAGCCTCCATGTAAAATCAATGGTGGACGCACTTCCAGCCACCTCCTGGCGTCTGGCGTCAGGTCGCGTGCGTGTTGAGCGTGCTGAGTAGCGTTTTTTCGTGCACGTGAACCGGCTTCCACCTCCAAACCGAGCATTCAACATGTTGAAGATTTCGCGGTTCAAACTTTTCAAACGCCGCTCAACTCCACCTGATTGGTTGGTGTGTCAACCAATCAGGGAGAGTCGGGGGGCAGAAGAGAGGGGGCAGTGGGAGAGTCCCTATGTGACGCGGAAACGAGGGTGCGCGCGCACTATGTGACGTATTGTTTGTCGGAAAAAAAAAGAAAAGACCCGCGAGCTCGTGAACTATGGAAGAGAAACTCATTGTAGCTGTGTGTTCGCGACAAGTCCTTCACGACCAGTCAAGTCTGCTCGACAGAGACGGAAATAAACAGCTCCTCCTCGCCTGGCGGAGTGAGCAGGACTCCGTGTGCAGGGCTCTGTGTACCGGTAAGCTCCTCCCACACACCCAGCAGCTTCTGGCTTCTGGCGTTCAGTTTTGAACACGCTACATTCACAAGTGCGTCCACTTGCGTGCGTGAGGAGCATTTTGGAGGTTCAAAACGCTGCTCTGTGTGAACACACCATAAGGGCGAAAACAGCTCATATACATGCTACGATGCGTGAAAGAAGTAGAGCATGCTCTATTCACACAAGGAGAGCTGTTGGTCAGGTACTTGTGCCATGCTCTCCAAAATAGTTACTGGATCAAGTGTTTACTTATGTAGGTAAACACAGATGTTTAACAACCCGTTAAAATACACCAGAATGCAGGATATTTTTCATTCATTCATTATTTATACAGGTTAGTTCCCAGTGAGTCTCGAGGACTCATTTATAAGAGAGACCTGTTACATACAACATACAGAGTAGATGAGGAAAAGAGAACATGAGGGTGGAGGAAGTTTAAAAAAATCATGTCTTACACTATGTCTTGGCCGCGGCACAGTGTAAAAGATACCAAAAAAAACTTGCAACATAAAACAGCAACATACTAACATCATGTTCAGGCATAAGGGTGTACATATGTGCTCTTGGCACCAGGACACCCTAGGTCGCAGTTCGATGATCGACTTTGTTGTCGTCTCATCTGATCTGCGGCCGCATGTCCTGGACACTCGGGTGAAGAGAGGGGCGGAGCTGTCAACTGACCACTACCTGGTGGTGAGTTGGCTCCGATGGTGGGGGAGGATGCCGGTCAGACCTGGCAGACCCAAACGTATTGTGAGGGTCTGCTGGGAACGTCTGGCAGAGTCTCCCGTAAGACGGAGCTTTAACTCCCACCTCCGGGAGAGCTTTGAACACGTTCCGAGGGAGGCGGGGGACATTGAGTCCGAGTGGGCCATGTTCCGCGCCTCTATTGTCGAGGCAGCTTATCAGAGTTGTGGCCGCAAGGTTGTTGGTGCCTGTCGTGGTGGCAACCCTCGAACCCGGTGGTGGACACCGGCGGTGAGGGATGCTGTCAGGCTGAAGAAGGAGTCCTATTGGGCCTTTTTGGCCTGTGGGACCCCGGAAGCAGCTGATAGGTACCGGCAGTCCAAGCGGCATGCGGCTCGGGTGGTTGCTGAGGCAAAAACTCGGGCGTGGGAGGAGTTCGGAGAGGCCATGGAGAATGACTTCCGTACGGCTTCGAGGCGATTCTGGTCCACCATCCGGCGTCTCAGGGGGGGAAAGCGGTACGCGACCAACACCATTTATGGTGGGGATGGCGTGCTGTTGACCTCAACTCGGGATGTTGTGAGTCGGTGGGCGGAATACTTCGAAGACCTCCTCAATCCTACTGGCACGTCTTCCACTGAGGAAGCGGAGCCTGGGGACTTTGGGTCGGGCTCTCCAATCTCTGGTGCTGAGGTCACCGAGGTGGTTAAAAAGCTCTGCGGTGGCAGGGCTCCGGGGGTGGATGAGATTCGCCCTGAGTTCCTTAGGGCTCTGGATGTTGTGGGGTTGTGTTGGCTTACGCGACTCTGCAATATCGCGTGGACATCGGGGGCAGTTCCCTTGGATTGGCAGACTGGGGTGGTGGTTCCCCTATTCAAAAAGGGGGACCGTAGGGTGTGTTCCAACTATAGGGGGATCACACTCTTAAGCCTCCCTGGTAAGGTCTATTCAGGGGTTCTGGAGAGGAGGGTCCGTCGGATAGTCGAACCTCGGATTCAGGAGGAGCAATGTGGTTTTCGTGCTGGTCGTGGAACACTGGACCAGCTCTACACCCTCAGCAGGGTCCTGGAGGGCGCGTGGGAGTTTGCCCAACCAGTTTACATGTGCTTTGTGGACTTGGAAAAGGCATTCGACCGCGTCCCTCGGGGGGTTCTGTGGGGGGTACTCCGGGAGTATGGGGTACCAGGCCCATTGATATGGGCTGTTAGGTCCCTGTACGACCGGTGTCAGAGCTTGGTCCGCATTGCCGGCAGTAAGTCAGGCTCGTTTCCAGTGAGAGTTGGACTCCGCCAAGGTTGCCCTTTGTCACCGATTCTGTTCATAACTTTTATGGACAGAATTTCTAGGCGCAGCCAAGGTGTTGAGAGGATCCGTTTTGGTGGCCTTAGAATCGCTTCTCTGTTTTTTGCAGATGATATGGTCCTATTGGCTTCATCAGATCGTGATCTACAGCTTTCACTGGAGCGGTTTGCAGCCGAGTGTGATGCGGCCGGGATGAGGATCAGTTCCTCCAAATCCGAGGCCATGGTCTTGAGCCGGAAAAGGGTAGCATGCCCTCTCCGGGTCGGGGAGGAGGTCCTGCCCCAAGTGGAGGAGTTTAAGTATCTCGGGGTCTTGTTCACGAATGAGGGAAAACTGGAGCGTGAGATCGATAGGCGGATAGGTGCAGCATCCGCAGTGAAGCGGGCGCTGTACCGGTCTGTCGTGGTGAAGAGAGAGCTGAGTCGAAAGGCAAAGCTCTCAATTTACCGATCGATCTACGTTCCCACCCTCATCTATGGTCATGAGCTTTGGGTTGTGACCGAAAGAACGAGATCTCGGATACAAGCGGCTGAAATGAGTTTTCTCCGCAGGGTGTCTGGACTCTCCCTTAGAGATAGGGTGAGAAGCTCAGTCATCCGGGAGGGACTCGGAGTAGAGCCGCTGCTTCTCCACATCGAGAGGAGCCAGTTGAGGTGGCTCGGGCATCTGGTTAGGATGCCTCCTGGACGCCTCCCTGGTGAGGTGTTCCGGGCATGTCCCACCGGGAGGAGCCCAGAGGAAGACCCAGGACACGCTGGAGGGACTATGTTTCTCGGCTGGCCTGGGAACGCCTTGGGATTCCCCCAGAGGAGCTGCTCCAAGTGGCTGGGGAGAGGGAAGTCTGGGCCTCCCTACTTAGGCTGCTACCCCCGCGACCCGACCCCGGATAAGCGGACGAAAATGGATGGATGGATGGATGGATACTAACATCATAATACATTTATGCATTGAGGTCGACAAAACCGGTGAGATATCCATAAACACTACATTAAGTTCCAAAGTTCTGATAAGATGGTACAGTGTCTATCAGCGGCACAATTCTAATAAGGCCACAGATATCTTTGGGAGGGGGGGCAGGCAGAGCTTCTTACTTTACGTATCCTCCAGTAGCAATTTGAGAGAAGTTGGCCTATAAGGCCAGTGGGGAGGCCAAATTCAGATAAACAACAATTGTTTGGGGCAGACAGACTCTCCTGACATGTCTGCCTTCAGTTCTCCTGGAACACTCAATTGTGAATCCAAACGACCATATCTATGGATATTCTGCCAAAGTCGGACTTATAACTTCTCCAAGATCTCTTCCTTCCAACCGTCCATGAACATTGCCATAAAGTTCCACAGTCCTGCCTGCTCAGCTCTGTTCCAGGTCCACAGTTAGTTTGCATATTGTCTGAGCATTGCCAAACTCAGCACACACCTTCCAGACAGCTTAAACAGCTGCTGGCATTTCCAACTTTGTCGACAATCCAGATTTCCACAGATTTTAAAAAACAGAATCCAGATATCATAAATCCCGTTATGTTTCCAAGAAGAGGATTCTCCTTCACCCTGTCTTCTTGTAAAATTTGATGAATTGCATTGAGAGACCAGCTGGCCAGATCCATAAAAAAATTAGATTCTGAAGTAGTGTAAAGACAGGCTCTGAGTAGGTTCATAGGACAAGAGAGCAAAAAAGCAAGAAGAAGGGAGGAGAGGGTGAAAGTGACCATCTTTGTCGAGAGCGAAAGAGAGAAATGGCATCCACTTTTTTAAAAATGTTCTAGGGAGGACCTCCAGACCCCCACACTAGTGTGTCCCCCCACATTATAAATGCTTCTAACGCCAGTGAATATCACAAATACCGATAGGTCCCCAAACAAACGTCTATAGCAACCTAAAATTTTGGCCATACCAATACTGTACATCGGTTGTGGGCTGTAGTTAAAGTGTGACCAGAAGAATCATCCATCTTGCTGCTCTCAAATCTCAGTGGACATCAACGCTGCTGTCACATAAGTGGCAATAAGCTTTTGTAGCACACTGATACAACCTCAGTCCATCACAAAGACCTGCCTTTGGATCTTTGGTCCGGCTCACACACATTAGTCCAAGCTTACACAGTGTGACGGTCCATCCCAGACGTCTAAAGTCAACACCATTTGACACTTATTATAGGTCTTCTTTTTTGTACACTGTTATGTGCCATTGGCCTTATTATTTTGTCCTTGGGACATGTCTTGGGTTTTGGGTTGGCTGATTAGCCTTTAATTTTTTTGGGCTGTGGCCTTTTCTGCCCCACCTTTTTAAGAAGCTGGTCCCTGGGAGCTCTTCTCCCCTTCCCCTTTCCCTTCCCTCTCTTTGCTCCTCTCTGGCTCCTACACTTTTGAGCTGTCTCTCACAGATGCACTGTTTTTGGACTCCTCTGGTTTGGACTGGGTTTTTTATTTTTGCTGCTCTTGTTTAATTCTCGAGCCTTTTGTTGTAATCTTGTTTTTTTTTGTCTTCATCCTGGAGCTGTGGCCTGTAGCTGGCGGCATCAGCCACCACAGATAATTTTTGTTAACTTCTTTTGTATTATTTTTTTGTAGTGATTTTGGCCCGGTGGGACATGTAGTCCAGTTTTCGCTCTTTTTTTTGTAATAGTTTTTTTTTCTTTTTCTTTTTTCTTTTTTTCTAGTTTTAGTCTAGTATCAGCAGCGGCTTCGACAGCCCTGTATAGGGTTGGCCTGCTGCTGTACTTTCTGTTTGGTTTGGTCGGCTCACAAAGTCCACGTTTGGGTTTTTGTGTCTTTTGGTGGAAATGAGACCTGGGGGTTCCTGGTCACTATAATATTTTCTTTTTTGCCCCTGCAGGAAGCTGCATAATAAGTTGAATGCTGAACCCCCTTTTGTGTGTCTCGTGTCCTCCTTTAATGTGTTGTGTTCATGGTGGACGTAACATACACAAACATTTTAAGTAGCATTTGTGAAGAAAGCCACAGGATGTAGTGCTACACAAGGGTTCCTCAAAGATTTGAGGCATTGATAAATTATGTTTCTCGATGTGATACCATCTGACGGGGATCTCAAGTCTTCAGCTCGCCTCCAGATTCTTAGAATTGATGTTATGTAATATTATGAATCGCAGGGGGAGAAATAAAATAAGTTTTCCTTGAAAGAGTTTTGAAATAGCAATCATAAGTTGGAGATACCCTCGAAGCTGTTTGTTCACCTCTTCCGTAGCCCTAAATTTATGTACCCCACAAAAACATTGTTCAAATGTGTTTAAAATGCAAAATGCAGAAATACTTGTCTACTAAGAAATTAAATTAACTCTACAAGACATGATTGTAGTGATTAAATGAGGAAAAAACACTGCTTTTAATATAAATTCAGTACAATCTGGTTGTTCTAAGGGAAATTACAATGTGCTTTCATGTGGGAGACCAGAGTTTGAGTCACATCAATACATTTGTTTAAGATATTTTTTACAAAATGTGGTGACATTTTATGATTTGTTTATTAACTAAAATGCAGACATTAACAAAAAACTTTACTTTTAGATCATACTGAGTAAAACTTTAGTTTGGATTTTAGTTGTTTGGCTGATGCCAGTAGGATCAGGAGATAACACTAGAATGAATATGCTTGAGCCTTGTTGTTGGGAACAAAAGCCCGTTTTAAGTCTTAAAAACCTGCAGATACAGCATCATTTACTCTCACCTGGTATTTTGTCCCCTCACCGCTGGCCAGCAGCCCCTTCTCAGCCTCCAACTCCAGAACCTCATGGAGCAGATCCTCCTTTTGGGCATACAACCTCTCTGTTCCAAACCTGGGTTAGGAGAAAACACACACCGTGCTGTGTGGCACATCCAGTGTGGGACTGCACATCCTACCAGACACAACCAACCTGCGCAGGCTGGGAAAGTCCTGTTTCTTGTAGTAGTCCAGCAGCAGCATGGTCCTCTCCCTGCACCTCCTGGCATCCACCTCAAAGTTCTCCTCCTGCAGGGCTGCAGTGATGATCTCCCCGACACGGGCCCATATCCGTCCTGACAGAAGACAGATGAGACGTTAGGGTCCATAAGAACCACTAGAGCAGCAGCTTCAACACGTATCAGTGTTTCCGATATTTAAAGTTTTGTTAAGAATAAAAGACAAACCTGGCTCTTTGGAGCCAAAAGGGTTCTGAGCGATGACTTCTCGCAGGAGGATGATGTCGTGGCGAGCTGAGAAACGAACCTGACGCTTTCGGGGCGTTGTTGAAGGACATGAAATGGAAAACCCTGAAACCATAAAGATTTATAAAGTTAAAGAGTAAATACATTTAAAAAAAAAAAATTACTTTAAAACAGAGGACATTGTTAAAAATCGTCCTCATGTTTGAAAAAAACAACATATTTATTAGGTTGTATTTGTTATTAATGTATTACATATTTTCAACTAAAACCCAATATAAATATATGAAGTTGTTTTAATTAAAACAAGAATCACACTTTCTAGCTTCCAACTTCAAAGTACCGTAGTACAAAACTGAACAAAGTTATAGGATATTCTTTAAAAATACGTATCTATATTACTACATGTATGAGTACTGAATGCAGTGGAGGGGGACAGATGGCAGCAGCCTCGCGGCCTGCAGCTACACTTCAAACAGAAGCCACACCGAGCCTGCACAGAGCTCTCAGCCCCGCAGTGGCCTTGAACGCACCACAGGAGGCGGAGCATGCGCACACGGCTCCGCTGAGGCGTAGCGCAGCGCTAGACGTTAAAAGGCCTCTTCAGAGGCGCGTGTGGAGACGTGTCTCACCGTTGTTGATCGGCACTTCCACCACCACTCGCTCCATGTCTCTGCCCAGTGCATCCGGGGACCGTCTGACGCGCGCGGTACACGTCCACGCACCAGTACACGTTTCCCACTGACGTGTACGGCCGAGGAGCCCACCGAGGCGCTGCTTCGCTCCTCCACTTGCGCCATGTGACCACAAGGTGGAGGCAGAGAGCTGCCGTGAGGAAGGAGCACGTGCTCCTCACACAGAGCAAATAGTACTTCTTGTTTTGACATAAAACTCACTTTGAACGCCCAAAATTACTCATTGAGTAAATGTACCTTTATGATACTTGAAATTAATAAAACAAATTGTGCTGTAAAACCATAGGCGTAAATCCCAGGAACTTGGGGATGTGTAGATTTGTCCCCCCCAATATTTCAATAAAGGAAACTGTGTATTTAACATCAAATGTAAAAAAGTAAATAAAAATGCCTTTACATCTTAATTTATCTTTTTGGATTCATAGCTGGACTGGCAACACTGGCTGGCAGTAACATAAGAAATACAGTATATATACTAATATATATATA
>JBBPBX010067804.1:5107-19311 GCA_038048925.1 Garcialebias charrua | reverse complement strand
TAGGTAAATTTAACTAAACAATTTTAGTAAACTATGTCTAATGCCAACAGCTCTGAAACACTAAAATAAATTAGGTAAAGTCTACATAACTCTTTTGGATATATTTAAATACTATTTACCTTTAAAAATTTAGTAAAAGTAATGCTTTGTGTTATTGTGGATGTACTTCATAATTTTACATAATTATAAACTATAAATAGCCATTATCTAGTATCTACTATGTGAAAGAATTACACAAAAATACATTTCAGACAGTAAAATTTCAAAAATTTCAGACAGTAAAATTTCAAATAAATTTTGATTTAATGAACATGCTCAACAAACAGTACCAAACAATCTCATATACTCATTTCCAGCACCTTGAACTGTGCTACATTTTCTTAGCAAAATTTGCACATGTTTTGAATCTTGAACAGTTTTTCAACAATGCATACGCAACAGGGCTGCATAATTATTGCCAAACACAAACATCTCAACAAGATTCATCCCCCCAAAAAAATCCCTTAATCAGTGAGTCATTACCTGTACTTTATTTTTAAGAACAATAAACCTTTGCTCTGGAGCAGCAGACATTTATAAATGGATGGACACAAACATACATACATACACACACATACATACACACACATACATACACACACACACACACACATACACACACATACACACACATACATACACACACACACACATACACACACATACATACACACACACACATACACACACATACACAAATAAATAAAATAAATACATACATACACACATAAATAAAATAAATACATACATAAATACACACTTAAAAAGCACCACATAAACTAAACTAAAAATGGAAAACTTTACTTTATATTTTAATTGACCATTTCTTTCTCCCAGCTTAGTTCCAACAAATTATATATTGTAGCACCATAATTTACATTTTACAGTTTTTAAAATACATATATTTTTGTTTTTCCTTTTACTTCTACATTTGTGTCTTTTAAATGTTTATATTTATTGAAAGAAAAATCTTGAAGTCTTTATTTTCATGTGTTGCTTTGACATTTCTCACACTTGTTTTTACATTACCTTCAGCATGTCTGCTTCATTATGCAAATAAGGTGGGCTGTCCATCTTGATTCAGCTCCTCTATTGGTCAACAGACAGGAAGGAGCAGAATCGATGTGCAGACCGACTGTACATGCTTGTGGTTAAACGTTAAACTAAGCTGATGCAGCAAAAGCATGCACAGTCTGTCTGCACATCGATTCTGATCCTTCCTGTCTGTCGACCAATGGGAGAGGAGCAGACTCAAAGCACAAATGCATAAGTTAATGTAAAAACAACATCGAAATAAAGACTTGTGGTCAAGAAATATAAAAAATATATAAAAAATGTGTCCAAGTAACAGGAAAAAACAGTAAAGTAAATTATGTGCTAAAACATAATTTATTGGAACTAAGCTGAAAAAATCAAGACTGCCAATAAAATTATAAAAAATAAGTTAAAGTTCTCTTTTTTAATTTAATTTGAGCATTTTAAGTGGATTTATTTATTTATTGATCTATTTATATACTTCTGCTTTATTTATAATTATGTCAGTTTTGGTCCTCTACATGTTAGTTACCTGTCAGTTCAAAGTATCCGTAATCTGTGTGTCACAGGGAGGATTTTGGAACACAACGTTTCAAATATTTCTGAGAACCAGCAAAAATAAAAATAACCGAACAAACATGTACTTTGCAAATCTACAAAGCTCAAATAACTGATTAAAACGTTCTGTTCGTGGAATGATTAAATAAAAACTTACATACAATCCATGAGTTTTCCTTTGAGAGTGTGGACCTTTCTGCATAGCTTTGCTCCATCAAGCTCCAGCAAAAGTTTTTGGAAAACATCAAATGTGTTTTTAAGCGTCTTTGGATACTCGAGGTTGAGGGCGTAGATCAGACCCATAAACAGAACACATGCTTTTGTTCTGTTTCCACACCCATTGAGGACTCGGTTTCCCTCAATCACGACAGACACTTCTGCAGGATCCTCCTCGGCCATTGGATTATGGATCACAAGGACCTTCATGGTTTGGTCCACGTAGTCCTCTTGTTCGTCCTTCATGTTTGGTTGTAAAAAAAAAAAAAAAAAAACAGGGACCACTTTAAATATAGTATATCAGCAACAAGATGTTTCAATATAAATCAGTTTTCTTGTTCAACACAAGCTGATTATTGTGTATCAATCAGAAAACCAACTTTATTTAAAGCTCTCAACAACCAAGCTCCATCTTATATTAAAGATCTTATTGTTCTATATTTTCCTAATAGAGCACTTCACTGTCAGACTGCAGGTTTACTTCTGGTTCCTAGATTTTCTAAAATGGGAGGCTGAGCTTTTACGTAGTTATTAAGCTGCTCTCTTGTGGAACCAATAGTTTCTGTCTGTGAGGGACACACTGACATGGAGATGCAGTATAACTGAGCCAAACTAATCCGAGCAGAAACGAGCCGAGCTGAGCTGTGCCTCTGGAGATATGTGCCTCATGTGGCTCTGAAGGTTCAGGTCAGAGTCCATCACTACACCCAGATTTTGGGAATGACTGCTAGTTTCTAGCTGTAGCAACTGAAGTTGTGCATTGACTTGATTAGATCGTTACTCTTTAGGTGTAGTGTGAAAAAAAAGGAGATGAAAGAAGATGACAAGAAAGGAGAGAAAAAAACGTGAACATCTTGAGATGATCAGTCATTTCATAACATACCTGGCAGTCAAGGAAGAGATCTTCTTGGTTTTCTCCAAGGTACTCAATAAGACCACGAATGACAGCATCTCTTCTTATCTCAACACTCTGGGACTGTAAATAAATGTATAAAAATGTGTTTAGTCACTTTAAAAAGGTGCCTTAAATTCATTCAACCTTTATTTAGTCAGGTAAATCTTGTCAGGTAAATCTAAATGTTTAGTGAAAATGTGTACAGCTTAAGTCAAAGGTGTTTATACTATTACATTTCAGAAAATGAAACATTTTGAACATTTCACTTTTTTTGTTGTTAAACTAATTTAGCAAGAAGGTGGGTACCAGTACTTTATGGATGACAATATAATTGTTTCCAACAAATTCAAATTCAACCAATTCAATCTACAGTGCATCCAGAAAATAGTGGCCAAAAACCACAGTCCAGACTTGAATCTGATTTAATATCGCTGGAGATATTTTAAAATGGCCGCTGAAAACTGCAAAGAAGAATAGCCAAAATTGCCTAAAGATAAATACGCCAAGTTTGTGGCATCATATTCAAACGACTTAAAGCTGGTTTTGTCGACAAAGGTAGATCCACAACGTACTTCCATCTTGAAAGTGTAGTGGCTTTCATTGTACCGTGGCGGTGCACCACAATCAATTACATGTAGCGGAAACGCTGTATATATTTTTTATTTTTTTTTACAAAAGTTTTGTGTAGTAGTTAAGCCATTTTTACAATTCCAACTTCCAACTAGTTTTATGCAAACAGGTCTTTGCAAATTTATGATAATATTAAACAACAATATACCTGATTTAAAGTGTCCAGAAGAGTGTGAATCCTGTGACCTGCAACTCCACCTTTTCCACGCAGCAGTTGTAGAAGTTGTGGCGTATACTCATCGAATTTCTGCATAAATGTCTCCTCCAGAGGAATGGCTGCAATACGACAGAACTCCTCTTTGATCTAGCAAACATGCAAAGATACCCAAAAAAAACAAAAACACGTTCATTACTGACAAATCCTAAGCAGATAATTAAGACAACAGTTATTGTAAGGCTGTGTTGATGCTGCTAGATTGATTTATTAGGAGACACAGACTTTTTGTTTCAGCGGGCAACTGCTCCCCCTCCTCCTTGAACGACTGGGCACACTAGTGCGACTGGAAATATTTGTTAGTTGCACTATCAGGTCGCAAATAAAGTAGTCGCCTTCTATCACAAAGGCTGGCTTCTGAACTTTGTGCTCAACAATTTAGACAGTCCTGTTCCTTTTTGACCTGCCACAGCATTCCATTATTTACAAGAACAATTTGACTTTTCAGGCAGCCGGACACTATTCAACTTTGCATCAGTCCATCTCTGGGGCCCAGAAAAGCTGGTGGCATATAATTGATTTGTTAAAAAAAAAAATATATATATATACCCATTTAAACATTAAATACTTTAATTTTGAAATGTATAGGTTGAAAATATTTTGAATAATCATTTTCTGATTTTATTTATGTATATAAAACCCATTTAAACATTAAATTTAATAAATACATAATGAACTGAATCTGAAATACTTTAATTTTGAAGTGTATAGGTTGAAAATATTTTGAATAATCATTTTCTGATTTTATTTATGTATATCAACAACACCCATTCCTACTAATAGCTGTTTGGAAAAATACTCAATGCCCATCATTAGGTCACCATTGCTAACACATTAAACACAAAGCCTACTGTTAAAAGAACTTGGTACCGAGTACTTTTTATGTAGTAAAGTTTGTAATTATAGTTAAATAAAATAGTAATTTGACTTGTATTGCTATAATTAAGAGTATTCTATTTAGGTAACAGTTAAGTCTTTCAATACTCATTTTACCTCTGATGAGAGGGTGATGGGTCGAATATTATGGAAGGTGCAGTATCTGTGGAGACAAAAAGTAGCATTAGCAAACATAAACTTAGCCATTAGCCATACTTTCTGTTGTCAAGTCTGAAGGCGGGGAACGAGATCGGCGGGGAAACAAAACTCGACACTACACCTGTTAGGAGAAACATCTTCGGCTACATCATAGTCTAAAAGTATTTAGCCTTGTCGGGCAGTAAACAATAACTAAAATAAAACCACAAAGGAGTTCAATAGATACAACTGAGTACATATGCTGAGATTTTTTATTTACTGATATTTCTTTATGCCAAAAATGTACACATTTGAGCAGGAGGAACACTTTCTGTTGTCAAGTCCGAGGGCGGGGAACGAGATCAGCAGGGTAACAAAACTCGACACTACACCGGATGTAGTTAGCTTATAGCTTCGCACTCGAAGAAAAGACTTTAACACCACTTACGCACAGTTTTCAACACAAAAAAAGTAACGATCACAGATCAGAGGTCTGGTTTCTCTAGAGCTGACCAACGCTTACTTTAACTTTCGAGAGAAAAAAAAAAATTCAACGGAACGCAGCGTTTTGCGCATGCGTCCGGTCGGTGTTGTGTCGAAATATGTTTCCCCGGCAAGGTTTGTTCTCAAAACGGTTTCCTTTCGTTTTCCTCCTAACCATGGTTGTTTTTAACAACAAGCATTTTAATTAAGTGCTAAAAGAAAAATATATCGATCTTTTTAGACCGTTATAGCAGGAGAAACATCTTCTGATGGCTACATCATAGTCTAAAAGTATTTAGCTTGTCGGGCAGTAAATAATAACTAAAATAAAACCACAAAGGAGTTCAATAGATACAACTGAGTACATATGCTGAGATTTTTTATTTACTGATGTTTCTTTATGCCAAAAATGTACACATTTGAGCAGGAGGAACACTTTCTGTTGTCAAGTCTGAGGGCGGGGAACGAGATCAGCAGGGTAACAAAACTCGACACTACACCGGATGTAGTTAGCTTATAGCTTTGCACTCGAAGAAAAGACTTTAACACCACTTACGCACAGTTTTCAACACAAAAAAAGTATCGATTAACTCTGACAACTCTGATTGTACACTTCAACACCACTTATGCACAGTTTTAAACTAAAAAAAGTAAAGATTAAATCGGACAACTCTGATTTTCTGCAGTTAGCGTAGGCTAAATTTTTAAAGTTTCTACCGTGTACCGTTGACTTATATTACATAAAACATACAGTTAAGTCTTGTGAACCATCAAATACGTCAACATTTACATTATTGGCACTAAACAAATTGTATTAAATGGTAGTTTTGCTTACATTCGATGCAGAAGATCCGTGTTTTCACCTGCCTTCAGAATGGAAGTCCTAGAGCGCCGCGAGGTAGCCGACCTTCCTGCGCATGCGCACATTGCGATGTACGGCCCAAAATATTAGGGTACAATTTCTGCTATTTGTTATGCTGGAATTGTTACAGTCCAAAATTAGGTAGTGTCGATAAAATTTACCCATTATATTTTAATTTAATTGATGCCTAATATATTAAGGTAGTTTAAAATAATTTGCATGGGTAGTATTTACAGCACTCAAAAATCTTTTATTACAGTGTACTAGAGTTTCCAAGATTCATTTTAAATGGCCTTTGATTGTGCTTGCATGTGGCCAAATGGACAAAACATTAAAAAAAATACAGTAATAAGTATTTGTTTCAGTAATGTTTTAGAACTTTAAATGCTCTTAGTTTTTTTTTGTTGCATACTGTAAATAGTGCTTCAAACTCTTTAATCTGCAAATATTCCCTGAAAGATAAATGGTAAATGGACTGTACTTATATAGCACCTTTCTATATTTTCAAGACACGCAAAGTGCTTTACACTACAATCTGTGCCCTCATTTACTAGGGGTGTAACGGTACGCTAAAATCATATTTCGGTTCTGTTCAGTTTCAAGGAGGGCTTGGTTCGGTTAATTTTTGGTACAAAAAAGGCCAAAATATAGTCTTACAAAATGTTTATTTGTCAATATGCCAAGTAAATAATACGTTTGTATGAAATTAATTAAAAAAATTTCCCTGAAGAGGAAGAAGACTCAGCTGCTATCTCTGTGACATCCTAAGACTGCAAACACAAAGAGGTAAAAAGAAAATATGATACTTTGTAATTAAATAAATTAAAAAGTTAAATAGATCACAATAATACAATAACATTACCTCTTCTTGTACAGTCATAATTTCTGTTATGAGGTGGTTGAATATTCTCGCATCATCAAGGCAGGGCTTTAAATCTGAGGTCGGGCCTGTTGACGATCAGTTTTAGCTTTTTCACAAAGTGCTGCTACAAATTTTTGGCTGAAGTGTTGACGTGATGGGGTGTCGTAGGCAGCAGAGCTCAAGAACTTTAATCATATGCTTAAAACCGGCGCATCAACAACAGAATACGGATGTAGATCCAGAGCTTTAAAAACGTATGCAGCTTGTGTTATTGCTTTGGACCGATCTGGATTACCTGATAAAGGTTGTTTAAATGTTGCGTCTGGTCTTTGAACCAAGCTGCTTTTCTGTAGAAGAGACGTTCACATTCGGATGTTGTCATTTCAAGTGTGTTAACAAGTTAGATGTGTTGCCTGCTGTAGATCCAAACTCCGTGAAACAACGTCGACACACAGCTTTGGATTTGTTCACTTGCCTTTTAACAAGAAAACTATAATGTTCCCAAACTGGAGATTGCAACGAGATGAAAGGGTCTTCAAGCTCTGGCTCATTCGTTGCCTGCTAGGCTACTAATGCTATGCATGCTGCAAGTCTAGGCAAAAATTAATAGCGCTGTGCTGGAACACGCTTAGGAACTTTAGTTTCGTGGCACATAACCTCTTGTTAATAAAATTAAAAGTGTGAAATCATAACCAAAACAGTACGCACGTGGACCGAACCGAACATGCTGTACCGAAACTGTTCAATGCACCCACGTGGACTGTTACACCACTATCATTTACCCATTCATACAGCACTCTACTATGTATATGCACATATAATCAGTGCTTTATTTATACAGTATAGTGATGGGACACACATCAGAGGCAATGTGGGGTTCAGTGTCTTGCCCAGGGACACTTCAGCATGTGACTGCTGGTGGAATCGAACCCCCAACTCTTGCATTGGAGGACGAGTGCTCTAACCACTCAGCCACTGCCGCCCCAGGTGGTGAATGATATGATCAAACTTTGAAAATAAAATGTTCAGACACGGTCAGCACAGTGTTTCAGTTGGTAGAGCTGCTGTCTCTCAAAGAGAAGGTTGCTGGATCGAATCCTGGCCAGGAACCTTTCTGGGGGGAGTTTGCATGTTCTCTCCAGGAACTCTGGTTTCCTCCCACAAATCAAAAACATGCATGTTAGACTGATTGGTAATGTTAAATTGTCCCTAGGTGTGCGTGAGGGAGTGAATGGTTGTTTGTCTCTATGTGGCCCTGTGATGGATTTGGACCTGTCCACGGTGTCCCTCGTCTCTCCCACAGTGATAGCTGCAAATGGGCACCTGTGACCCCCAGAACCCATAAAGGAAAAAGCAGGTAAAGATTATGGGTGGATGGATGTTCACGTTTCATTCTATTTATCTGTAGCCAAAATCACCTGTTAGAAAGCAACACAATGACAATCATTTGTTCCGCCTCATAAAGTAAACGATGCCTGAAGTGGACTGACATTGTGAACACTTCAGTGTGTCCAAGTGACACAGCTCATAACTCTCTGGAAAGAATTACTGCGCAGCGGTATTTGCCTTGCAGTGATTCTCCTGAGAGGATGCGACTATTAAAACTTAGCCATGGCTTCATTGACTGATTTAGTGGCTTGAACGTGTTGAAAAGAATAATCTGATTGCTTTAAATGGCTGAATTTAAGTGATTGTTGCTTTTGCAAGAGCTTATGTTGAGCACTGTAAAACAATACCAGAGGGAATTTCTTTGAATATCCTGTACAGTTGAAATATTTTTTTAACAGGATGCTCTTGGTGGTTTTTTATTTATTTATTTATTGTATCTTCTCACTTGTCCTAAGTTTTGGCCTCTTTTTACAGTAGCCAGGATCATGGAGATCTGTGGAGTGCCATGCTGAGAAACATGATCAAAAAGCTGATGCAAACATGGAGTTTAATTTAGAGGCACAGAAAGAACAGCATTGTGTAGAGTAATTCTCTGAGGCTGGTATCAGTAAGAACCGTTTTGCTGACGGTGATGCAACTGGAGAAAGGTTTTGGCAATAACTTTATACTCCCCAACAGCTGTGTGTAGGAGAACACGCTCAGTGGGAAGATTTAGCATGATTTAAGTTGCTTGGCGTCTTAGTTAATGTATATTACAGTCAGAAGTTTACATATGCTCATCGGGAGCTTTGGTGTCATTTTAATTTTGGGATTTAAATAATTTTTATCCCAGGGTGGTATAATTAAACAGCATACAACTAAAGTGATTTTATAAACAAGATATGGCTTCAGTGCACACATTAAAATTTATTGTGCATTTTATTCTAATTCACACTTGAACTTAGAAATGCATACATGCTCAGATGGATACATACACCTCCACTAATATTTGGTTACACGCTACTTTTCAAGTTGCACCACAACCACAAAGTTTTAGTATCCATCAACAAGCTTCTGGCATAAAGTCTACACTTCAAGGCAGAAAGGTTTATTTAAATTGATTGGCTTCTTGGCATGGCGACATGGCGGTGCAGTGGTTTGTGGTCTCAACACACACCAAGAAGGTCTCAGGTTTGCTTCCTGCCTACCTTTCTGTGTGGAGTTTGCATGTTCTCCCCGTGCACGTATGAGTTTTCTCTGGCACTTCAGTCTCCTCCCACTTTATATTATTGGTAGCTCTTAATTGTCACTATGTGAGTGAGAGTGTGACTTGGTTGTCTCTGTGTGTGTACCTGTGATGGACTTGTGACCTGTCCAGGGTGTATCTCGCCTCTTGCTCAGTGACTTCTGGAGATAAGATCCAACTCAACCCATGACCCTGAACACAACAAGTGGATAAAGAACAGGGATAGATAGATGGATAGTTTCCTGGGATGAAGCTTGCTTCAAGCAAAGTCTATAGCTACTGTCGGCTACAGTCTATCACTGACCCCGGCTTGATCAAGTCCTTCTTGAACCCTTAGCACCCTCTTAAAAGATTTACAGTGGCTGTAAAATTTAATTCCTGCATGGATTAGAGAAAATACACACCAATTCAAATTGTTATTTTTGTAAAATCATTAAAGATATAGGTTGTAGGCTACATTAATTCCAACATGGACAATGGGAGGGTCTGCAGTGGAAGTGGTTTCCAGTTACAAGTACTTGGATGTACACATGAATGATAACCTCAGCTGGGGCAACAACACCACCAGCCTGATCAAGAAAGCTCATCAGAGACTCTACTTCAGACGGCTGAGGCGAGCTGGTCTGGGAAGCTCAGTCCTCACCTTCTACAGGTGTGCAGTGGAGAGCATCCTGTGCTTCAACGTCAACGTGTGGCATGGAGGCTGCACAGCTGCAGAAAGAAAAGCTTTACAGAGAGTTGTGAAGGCTGCACAGAAGATGTTGGAGTCAGTCTCCCATCTACACCTCCAGATGAAGGAAGAGGGCCACCTGCATCATGAAGGACCCCACTCACCCAGCACACACTCTTTTTACCCCTCTTCCCTCCAGAAGGAGGTAAGGAGCATTAAGTGTAGAACCACTAGACTGAGGAACAGCTTCTACCCTGAGGCTGTTAGACTCATAAATGAGGATAATCACTGTAATGACACTTTAATTGATGATATGTCACTTTATCTGTGCTGCTGATTATACATGCTGCTGACCTCTTTCCTTTATGCTGCTGTATTCATACCCATCTGCTCACTGCAGACTCATGTTCAGGCTGCTGTTTAATAAAATGGTAAATGGAGCTTATTTATATAGCGCTTTCCAGCCCCCTGTGAGGAGCCCCAAAGCGCTTTACAATACCAACCATCCACCCATTCATGCATGCATTTATACACCGGTAGCGGCGACTGCCATGCAAGGCGCCTTCCAGTCCTACCGGGAGCAACTCGGGGTTAAGTGTCTTGCCCACTGTAATAATACACTGTATTATATTATATTATATTAGTATTGTTTAGCGTATATCTTAGATCATTGTATACTGTTTTTTATAGTTTATATTTTTGCTATTTTGGGGTGTAACTGGGACCTTGTGTACACAATTTCATTCCACCTCATGTACCACACATGATGCAAATGACAATAAAGAACCTTGAACATCAACAAATAAACCATTTAAAGCAACCATTAAAATACTTCAATTAATATCAACTTCATGCGTATGACCGGTGTGTGACCTCTGACTGCAACTAGATTTAGTGATAATTTTAGAAATCATGGTCCTACATTAATGAATTTTACATTTAATATTTATAATGATATTATGTATGTGCCTAATCAGCTCCTGTTGTATTTTGTCATGTTTCTGTAGTGAGCGTTACTCCTTAAAACAATGATTTTACGATGCTCTTTTCCTTTTTGAAAGCCGTGGTGTTGTAACATATCTTCGTCTGTTGACTGCAGAAGAAAGTGAATGGTTCGTAGCCCACTTCTTTAAAACCGTCTTTTATTATGAGTAGCCATGTAAAAACTGTTGACATGTGGGAGTAGTTGGACTGAACAAAGCCCTTCCAGTGTCTGCAGTGGGATCCTAACACCCAGGGGAGCTAAAGAGGCAGCAGTGAAGTGCAGAGCAGAAATTAGACATTTCAAACCGTCTTTTCCCTCAGTTGACATAGAAATATGAGATATCTAGTGAATCAAACAAATACGCATGAAGCTCAGGGACTTCGCAGGAATATTAGAATCAAGTAGTATTTGTTTTATTCAAACTGGACTGCTGGGACATTTTCTTGACTTCCTCACCTTTTTATTTGGTTTTCATACATGAGCACTGCTGGAACAATCTGCAAAAGGTGCTTCAAGGTAAAGGATGTGCTTTGTGAGCCACGTGTTGGTGGCATCCATGCCACGTCTGAGAGCGTGACACACTACTTTGTACATAAACTTCTGTTTAGAGGACACCGTTCCCACAGGGATGCTGAAGTGCTTCTCCAATTACAGTGCTGGTCTCACCAGTGACCTGAAAATGCTGCTAAACTGGAGGAGTCAAACCTTCAGGGAGGGAGATAATGAGTTTTTGAGGAGTGTGCAGAGGAAAGAGAAGGCAAGGAGGTCTACAGGTAAAAACTGGAGAAGACACTCCAGCAGAATAACATGCAAGGTGTGTGATCAGGGATAGAGAAGGATCACTGGTTTACCAGTGAAGGGGGATCAGACTGATGGAAGCCTCAGGAGCCAATAAGCTGAACATGTTTTCATCCAACAGGTTTAGATCAAGAAGATGCTCGACACTCTCCTCCCGTGCCTCCAACACACACACAGACCTCACATCTTGCCTGGTTACACATCCTGCCTGGTTACACATCTTCTTTATCACATTTTTAAAGATTCACCGTGTGCCTCAGTCGTGAACTTGACCACAGAAACAATGACTCCTTCTCTGTTTCCTCGACCCAGCTGCGTATCTCCAGCAGTCAGATGAAGAGGAAACCAGAGACACTAACTAGAACAAAACTGCAGGTCCAGGTCACTGGGAGGGTCTCTATAGACCACCTGTGCAGGAGTAATAATAATAATAATAATAATAATAATGAATTCCATTTATAATGCACTTTTCATTAATAAAAATCTCAAAGTGCTAAGGAGTCCACAGTATTTCTTTAACCTTCTGACATGCTTTTGCAGTTGCACATCTAAGCGTCATAGCATGGCTCTTCCTCTTGAGGGCAGTCTCAAGAATATTTTTGAAACATCTGGTATCAATGCTTTGACCCTTAGTTTGAAGCCACGGAGGGTTGTGGCTAAATAGCCTATGGGATACTTCTTAAAGGGGCAAATATGTCTTTTACATAAGCACATAACTAATTATGCTCATAACATGCATCTACTTATATGCTTAGCAACAGACATCTGCATGAACATAATTTTTATGTTTGCAACTGAAGATTGTCAGTGATACAAAATACATCGTACATAAGAACACCTCAAACTAGAAACTGCAGGGGTCAACGTGACATACTTTTTAATGAACACTTTCATTTGTGACTTTCTTGCTAGCACAGCTCAAAACCCACGGCAGTCATTTCTGTCCACGAAAATAATACTTTTCTACTACGCTGGTTTAAGATCAAGTTTATTATCAACCTGCTTTTATTTGTTTGTATGGCAAAACAAACAAAATACAGTAATCCAATCCGGTAAAGAAAAGGACTAAATCAACCATCATCATTCTGCTCTGGGAACAAGTATTTCTGTAAAACTGAACAAACAGAATCTGAAAAGGTATTTAAAGAAATCAATACATGTAAAGTTATTAGTGTGTGTTTTTCAAGGCTATAAAATTACATTCATAATTGAATTTTCTTCCCCTGCCAATAACTCATTCCACACTAATGCATTGTGACGGCATCACAAATTCATTATCTTTATGATAAACACATTTTTTTTGTTGCATACATATTAAACTATTTTGCACCAAATAAGGCGCCGCCTTCCTCGGGTCCTTTTGCTTCATTTGCATGTGCCTCCTATTTGTTTTAGCCCGAGAGAGCGTTGATGTGGGATAATGCAATGCACATGAAGACAGACACTCTCACACGCCTGCCAGCTCCTCCATATCCACCCGTCTGTCATGTTAACAACTTTAAATGCCGGCGCTCCAAGCCTCTTTCATTCCGGGTAAAGACTCCTGGGCTGGCGCTCCTGTGGCGCTGCTGCCCGAGAGCGCTGAACCAGAAGCTCTGTTTAATTATTGAAAATATCAGTGAATTAAATAACTTCGCTTTGGATGTTTTATCGTGCAGCTTGTGGTTTTGATTGGCCTTTTTGCCCCACAGACCGTGGAGTGCTTCAGCATTTTTATTAGTCATTAAAGTGTGTCACAGTGATAATTTATTCAGACTCCGAGTGTACCCACTGACAGTATACTGTATTGTACTTGTTGCACACTTAGAACACCGTTCGTTGTGATTTTCTTTTAATCTTCTTCTGTAGACTTGGGCTTATTGTGTGAATGTTTATGAAGCATTCAAACTACTGTGATCCATTTTTCATCATCTTTCTTGTTCCACAATTTTGTGCTGTTTCAACAAATCATATATCAGGACGTTCAGCTCGTTCACGAGAAGGGTGCTATGACTTTTGGTATAGGTGCAAATTTAGCTTTTTGAAATATTTAGCCTTTTCTGACCTCACAGGAAATTAATTTTGTTCGTTTTACATCCTTCACATCTTTAGATCTGTTTACAACCTTTTACTGCTCCGTTCACTTTTGGTTCTGGTTCAGCTTCTCTCTGCTTGTGCAAATAAAAATAAAAAATCAGCTGTTTTTTCAGCTGTTTTGTGATCCTTTCAGGATCTTTCTGCTAACTACCAACATTTTTGTGCTTCTTCCAACTTATTTCTACTAATTTCAGCTTGTTATGCTCCTTTCAATTTATCTATGCAAGTTTCAGCTTTTTCTAATATATATATA
>JBBPBX010067802.1:0-19311 GCA_038048925.1 Garcialebias charrua | reverse complement strand
CTTGGAAAAGGCATTCGACCGCGTCCCTCGGGGGGTTCTGTGGGGGGTACTCCGGGAGTATGGGGTACCAGGCCCATTGATATGGGCTGTTAGGTCCCTGTACGACCGGTGTCAGAGCTTGGTCCGCATTGCCGGCAGTAAGTCAGGCTCGTTTCCAGTGAGAGTTGGACTCCGCCAAGGTTGCCCTTTGTCACCGATTCTGTTCATAACTTTTATGGACAGAATTTCTAGGCGCAGCCAAGGTGTTGAGAGGATCCGTTTTGGTGGCCTTAGAATCGCTTCTCTGTTTTTTGCAGATGATGTGGTCCTATTGGCTTCATCAGATCGTGATCTACAGCTTTCGCTGGAGCGGTTTGCAGCCGAGTGTGATGCGGCCGGGATGAGGATCAGTTCCTCCAAATCCGAGGCCATGGTCTTGAGCCGGAAAAGGGTAGCATGCCCTCTCCGGGTCGGGGAGGAGGTCCTGCCCCAAGTGGAGGAGTTTAAGTATCTCGGGGTCTTGTTCACGAATGAGGGAAAACTGGAGCGTGAGATCGATAGGCGGATAGGTGCAGCATCCGCAGTGAAGCGGGCGCTGTACCGGTCTGTCGTGGTGAAGAGAGAGCTGAGTCAAAAGGCAAAGCTCTCAATTTACCGATCGATCTACGTTCCCACCCTCATCTATGGTCATGAGCTTTGGGTTGTGACCGAAAGAACGAGATCTCGGATACAAGCGGCTGAAATGAGTTTTCTCCGCAGGGTGTCTGGACTCTCCCTTAGAGATAGGGTGAGAAGCTCAGTCATCCGGGAGGGACTCGGAGTAGAGCCGCTGCTTCTCCACATCGAGAGGAGCCAGTTGAGGTGGCTCGGGCATCTGGTTAGGATGCCTCCTGGACGCCTCCCTGGTGAGGTGTTCTGGGCATGTCCCACCGGGAGGAGACCCAGAGGAAGACCCAGGACACGCTGGAGGGACTATGTTTCTCGGCTGGCCTGGGAACGCCTTGGGATTCCCCCAGAGGAGCTGCTCCAAGTGGCTGGGGAGAGGGAAGTCTGGGCCTCCCTACTTAGGCTGCTACCCCCGCGACCCGACCCCGGATAAGCGGACGAAAATGGATGGATGGATGGATATACAGTTTTCTTATGATTTTTAATTACTGTCATATGCTTTTTTATGCTTGTTTACTGTTGGCTGCAAGTATCAAGCTGTGAAATCCTTCATTTTCTACAGCTGATAGCTATTGGTCATCAATTATGATGAAGTTTAGCAACTTCTCGGTGAACATTTGAGCTTCGTGGCTTCAGCGATGTGTTTTTCTTGTTCATTCCGGGGTGGGTGCTCTGATTTTGGTCAGTCGCTCTCAGCCTGTCCCTCCTACGAGACGGTCAGACAGCGGGTCAGACTGGACGCAGCTAGCCGCGGTCAGTCTCTCTGTTTCGGTTCAGTGAGAGTGGCGTCCCGCTGAAGCCCCAGAGCTCGAATGTCCAACGTAAAACTAACTTGACTGCGGTTTAATGTGGTGCTATGGCTCTGCAGACTAGGGGTTGAACGAGTACATAATTTTTAACCTCGACATTAACATAAAAAAACTCGAACGACGCTCGAGTAGCCGATGACGTCACAGTGTCTTACGATGCAAAATAAATAAATAAATATAAATGCCTAAAAACGTCTTTACAAAAAGAAAAAAAAGACCAACAAAGCATTGGGAGCATTTATTATGCTCCTATCATTTATCATACTGCACATAAGTCACAGGAAAAACAAAACTATTAGTTATATTAATAATATTAAAAGTGAAAGTAAGACGATGAAAACCGAAACTTAAAAACAAATGGGGCTACAGCCACACCGTACCACCGCCTGCAGCTGTGCAATTTAGGTTTACTTTTAGAGATTGTGTTTATAGATTTTTGGTAGCTTTAGAGAGATGAATATTTGTTTTTTTTGTTTGTGAAACTAGAGAGAGGAAGCCGTTTTGGCCGTGTTATACTGTATATGGGACCTGCATTGCAACACTGCCCTCTGCTGTCACAATCTACTACAAAGAAAGTCAACACGAAGTAGCGCATTTTATAAAATTATAAACTGTTTTACCTTTTTGACAAGACGGCCTGCTCCATTAACATCCGTGCGCACACAGGAATCCATTTTGTAGCGTCTACTAAAAGCTAAAAGCTGCCCCGCGCGCTGTGAAATGTGAAATGTGACGTCACTACGGGTACCCGAGTTGGACAAAAAAGCCTCGATAGAAGTCAAAGCACTCGAGCTGTCGAAAACTCGGTTACTCTGTTAATGCACTACTGCAGACATTGCACGTTTCTGTCTTTGGGTGTTTAGTGTAAAATACTTCCACACAGCGGACATGTTACAATGAAAAGTTGGCTAGCTGTTAGCTAAAGTGCTACTCACCGTGAGTCTGCACGCTGTAGCTGGCTGCAAAATATGAAATGGATTTCCTGAATGTGACGTGAGGCGGGTCTTATTACTCTGGGTTCATGAGACACGACTCCGGATCAAATCGGCCCCATCCCTACTACCATTGCATTGTGGGGAATGTAGTGTTGGTGCGTGCAAAACACCAGCAGGCGGCTGTGGCCTGCGGGCTGGTTCTAATAGTAATTAAATATACAGGGGGCCATAGATAATTAATTTGCGGGCCGGATCTGGCCAGCGGGCCTTGACTTTGACCCTTGACTTTGACATATGTGATATAGAGCCTACAGGTATAAAACCAACCCTCTTAGGCTTTCATTTATCCTTATGTCAATCAATCTTATCAAAATGAATCACTAATGCAGGGCTATTCCATTGGTAGTCCACAGGCAAATTCCAGCATGGAGGTGATTCAAGTCCGGCCCACCAATGACTAAATTCCCTTTAAAACGGAGACCTCTAAAAATTTTGAAATGGCAAATATTTCAGTCAGAGGGGACATCCTGTTAAGTGCCTGTGTCTTTTATTTATTTATATTTTCATAAGTATAGAGATGTACATTCTATGAAAGCCCCTCCCCACCAATAATGTTGACTTACATAACACAGGGTCGGGCCAGGCGAGGTTGCATTCTGCTTAGTGCTTGTCATTATCCTATCTGTTACAGAAGTATGATCCGTAGTGTACTTCCAGGTCGCACGGATCACTGTTGATTATGACTAAAAACTGTCTTAATTTATTTAGAAAAGTATGTGCGCTATCTCCACGATCTTCATGTAGTTAATTTACACCACTCGTACTGTATTCCCGTTACAAATCATTGGTTAAGATGATATGCGACACATTAGACCTGACCCCTAGACTGGGCTGAATGAGAAAAACCCTACAAGATACAGAATTAATTATTTACATGGTGTAACAGCGCTGCTCAGTGTTGAAGCTGCATATCATTTTAACCATGACGTAAATATGTCAAGGATTTTCACGGAAATACGAGTGGCATAAATAAGCAACATGAAAATCGGCGGAGATACAGCACATACTGTACTTTTCTAAGTAAATTAAGACATTTCTTATTCATAAACGGAATTAGACTAGTACATTTTCCTTAATCTAGCATATTCAACAGCGATCTGTGCAACATGGAAGTATTCCTTTTAGCGCATGCTCAAATTAGCTACACTACGTATCGGATTCCGTAACAAATTGGGGAATGACGGTGCTTTCCCACTTATACATACCAGGAATAACCTCTGACTCATCCTGTCAGTTTATAGTCAATAACAGACTTCAACATAAATGTCAAAACAAACCTGAACAGGACACTCACAAGCACCATTTCCACCTTCAGAAACATTCTAAACAGTCAGAAACATTACACATATACAGGTAGTCCCAGACTTACGAGCGAGTTCCGTACCTCCGAGCAGTGTTGGGAATGTTACTTTAAAAAAGTAATTAATTATAGTTACTAGTTACTTCTCCCAAAAAGTAACTGAGTTAGTAACTGAATTACTCACCTATAAAAGTAATTAGTTACCAGGGAAAGTAACTATTGTTTGTTTGGTTGGTTTAAGTTTAGATATATCTACGAATTTAAAGTAGAAATGCTTACAGCACCTCAACAGAACATGACTGGTTGACATACTATACTTCAAGTTTTTTCTTCATTACAAAATACAGGTTAACAAAATAATATAACAATTGTGTTTTCAGCTCTATGTACACACTGTACTGTTCCAAGTGTTTTCTTAGAAATAAAAGTAAACAGTTAAAATAAGTGCTTTGTAGTGTAAAATAAAATCAAACCCTCACACAACTGGTTCAAGTATTTTCTTAAAAACAAAATAACCATTTTAACAATATGGAGTACTTCTAAAACAGTACTGAAAATCTGAATTACCTGTGAGATGCTTCATCATCAGATCAGATTACGACGGACGTAGACAAACACTTCGCTCCTCCGGGACATTAATGTACACTTCACATGCACGTTCTTGCCTTTTACCTCAAGGAGAGTAAAGTAGTTTCTGTATTTCCACTTTGAAAACGCCAACTTTCCCTCCAGACTCGCCATTGCTGCAGGACTTCACTTTTCAGCTTTGAAGCTCCCTGCAGCGCTGCGTGTATGAACTGAACAACAGAACCTCTGATTGGCTGACCTCTGCCTGACACTCTATCTTAGCCAATCAGCATCATCCTTATTGTTTCACCCCTCCCTCCCCTCTGCTGCCTCCACCCTCCCTCCCCTCTGCGCCGTCCACCCTCCCTCCCCTCTGCTCCGTCCTCCCTCAAAGGGGAAAAAAGTAACAAGCAGCTTCACGAGAGCCAGAGCGGAAGACAAAAGTAACGTACACCCATTTAGTGTTTGTAACGGTAATGGCGTTGTAACGATAGACATAGTAACTACTTAGATTACCCGTTAATGAATAAAATAACACCGTTTGTAACGCCGTTTATTTGTAATTCCGTTATTCCTATCACTGCCTCCGAGTAGCTCGTAACATGAAAAACTCGTAAGTCCGACAATGCACGTGCTATCTCGTAAAACCGGAACAGCGCTCGTAAATCTGAAAAAAGACGCTAACGCTGCGGTGCACACCCGTTTAGCGAGAGGAGACTGAACAAGCATACATACAAAAAGTTATTTTTCATCACAGAAACAGCATACTGTACTGTACAGTACAAAACAGATAAATAAAAATATAATTTCTTACTTTGAGCTGATCAAGCTTGTCTCGTCTGTTAGCACGTCCGAGCACGTCGGAGCTCCATACATTCTGCTGCTCTAACGTGGTCCAAACTGTTTAGAGGAAGGACTGTTAGCTTGTTAAGTCCATACATTTGAAGCCATAAAAGGAGTTTACTTTAATAAACTTACCGAAAGCCGTTTCTCCGCGGTGTTCGTTCATCCAAAACAAGCTGACCGCGTGAGCTGTTGTTAGCCACCGCCATTAGGCCTGCACTCATTAGCTCCGTGCTAACGAGTCCATCCATCCAAAAAAGGCTGTCGGAGCTGCTTCTCCACGTTAGCTGAATGTCCATCCAACATCTTAGGCTGCTAGGCGGACATCGAGGCGAGCTCCCGGCCGCCGGTTCGGTTTGGTTCTGGTGGGGTCCGCTTAGCATTTAGCCTAGCCTTAGCTTAGCCGATGTGCTAATGTTGTCGTGCAGCACGTTTTGGGAGCGATCGCGGAGGATCGCGGCGGTTGCTCCACAACAGACACATCCACAAAGTTCACAGAAAGTTTACAGCTCATTTATCCGTATGAGGCAACCTCTGATCGCACGCACGGTCCTAAAAAGCCAGCAGCTCCCACCCAGCATGTCTGCCAGCTCCCGGTCCCGGGATGTCGGATTGGTAGCTCCGCTCGTTGCCTGTCAGGCGGCAGGGCAGTGGGAGCTCCGCTCATGCCTCCTACCCACCGCCCCCGGCGTCGGGCGGCCGAAGCGGCCAGATAACACCGGTTTACATTCAAAGTCTATGGAGGAGACGCGTGGAGTCACGGGGAACAAGGAAGCGGCGAGATTCGAGTGATCGAAGCGGCGCGACGGCAGCCTGCACACGCACGCGCGCGTCGCCGTCGAGCCGCAGACGTCCCAAATGTTGATCTCTGGCGGCTCGACGCATCCGGCAAACAGTCGGGAGAGCCTCGCTATCTGATTACACAACCACAACGGGACTTTTTTCGGACTTTTTAAACTCACCGGATCGAGCCTCCAGGAATTGGACCCAAACTCCGGTAAGAAACGTGGCATTTTTACAGTTGCTGCTGACAGGCTGCTGTCCTCTCCAGTGTAGATCACCCCAAACATAAAAAAAAGTTTTAATCTCATCGAAGACCGTCGGAGGTGCAGTTAAAACAACAACTGAACCCGGAAAACAAGCCAGAGACCCCTCCCTCTGCTACCCCCTAGTGTACGTCATCAGACGGTGTTCAGTGGTTCAGTGGAACCGTGACCAGCGGCCAAAAGGGGACGGCAGGAGCGTTTGCAGTTGTGCGGTGGGTAAGAGGCATTAGGTCTGCTCGTTATATTTCAGGCGGGGGGAATTTGGGAGCGATCGCTAATACAGTACAGAGTACACTAAAAATTTAAATAAAACATAAAAATAACAATTATACTTTATTTAATAAGCCATTTAAAACGACCACAGCTGCAACAAAGTGCTGTACACATGAAATTAAGAACATTTAAACACAAAAAAAAAATTTAAAAAAAAAAAATTTAATGTCATATTTTTATTAATTATGATAATCTCGTAAAGTCGGATCCTCGTAAGTCCAGACTCTCGTAAGTCGGGGACTACCTGTAATTCCCACAAGCTACCCAGCATGATTTGCAGCTCACACAGTCTCTCTGGGACTCCCTCACAGAAATAACTTTGTGAATTTTGGGGAGCGTAAAACAAAGTTAAACAGAGACACACATCTTTGCTTTAATCTGGGGCCTACACATATCCCTGTTTTGGTATTAATAAAGTTTAATTATAAGAATTAAATTAGCAAAAACACCAGTTGAAAGGCTGCATGCTCTCGCAGGGACGCACTCTTTCTCTCTCTCCCACTGATAAACTGATCATATCAGTGTGTGATCACCCGCGAGCTGGATTAAACAACAACAAACAGATTTATCATTAAGGGAACATTGATAATGAGCAGCTTTGTAGTTAGTTTCAAAAATAGTTAACCGTAAATAGGATTGATTAGATGTGTTAATTCATTATAGTAAACGGCATGAAGGAGACACTTTCATCCCAGCTGAGTTCTGTTCAGCCTCTTTTGGTTCCACTCAAAGCTCACTCCTGAGCAGAATGTGGACGCTTCACCTGTGATTTATGAACCATTTGAGGAAGAAATGGTCTGCCCAGTCGTTTCATTGTAAACGTGGAATTGGTTCTTAATGGACCTATCTGGAACAGCAACACATTGGTCATTCAGGATACAAAGTTTAGGCAAGTCAGAGATGGCAGAATAATATTTGTGTTAAATAAGAGACATAATTCATTTTTGTTTTTAATATTGTTTCCCATTAGAATAGCACAACTTATATTGCAAGGAAATAAAACTTGAAATGTAATTTCTTTGAATTACACTTTTGGGTTCTGTTTATTGCATGTATGATTCAATGCAGCAAAATATACACATTTAAAAGGTAACAGTCAGATCATTGTAATACTTGGTTTATTTACATAATGACTTTCATTGCTGGATGTCTGGCCCCTGAGGTGTTGGCTTCCAGTAAATGTGGCCCCCTGAGCAGTTTTGTTGAACAGGCTTTCACTAAAGTTAGGTAACCCCGTTCAACTCTTCTATGTTTGACCAAAGTTAATCTTTTTTCTTAGTTTGTTTGCTATTTTTCCACTATTTTAGATTTTAATCTTGAATGCTTTTATTGTTTCATGATGTATTTTACTTTCCTTCTTTTTCAGGGATATTTCAATTCATATATGGTAAAGACACCATCACATTATTGTTCACATTTTTTGTCTGTTTTCGAGTCCCACAGTTTATCAGTCTAAGTGTCTAAACTTTCCTAATTTAGTTAATTTTTGTTGTACTGAGGGCCAGATTAACACTACACTGTACCCTGGGCAACAATCTTCAAGGGCCCCATCATCAGGACCCCAGAATCACCATAATCTGGCAAAATACAGAATAAATTACCATAATATGCAGTAAATATACTTAAAGTTCTAACTATCAAATGTACTTTTATGTATAAAAATCCAAATGTAGATAACTGAAGCTCAGCTTTCTCTAATGCCATAAATATCTAGTTGTACTTATAGCAAAATATCATATTCACTGTAATAAGAGGAGGGATAATAAGCCTCCTTCCTTTTTAATGAATGCTTTTCAGTAATATACTTCATTAAGAAGATTAAAAACTGCAAAACTGCTGGAATAATCTCACAACAGATAAAAACTGTTGAGTTGTAGACTCAAGAACTTTTACAGTCAAAACACTACAATGAGATCTAAAGTTTTTTTTCTGAGCTGTGGATGGTCTGGCCTAAATGTAAACTTGCATCGGCCTCTAGGAAGACTGGCAACTCTTTGAACTGTTTTCCATCTGTAAAAGTGAAATCAAATCTTTACGATAGGTTGATGAACTTCAAATTGTTCAGATGTGACCTTATAACCCTTCAAAGATTGAATGCAGCGAAGATTGTTTATCTGAAATCCTTTTTTTTATTTTCCTGCTACTGCGTCCGACCTGAATGCTCCAGACCAACAAAATTGAATTCAGAGATGCTCCGAGCTCCCGATGATGAGTTAGTCAGCTCAGAGTTTCAGTTTTAAAAAGCTGCTGCTGACGTTTTGCTTCGACTGAATAAATACAAAAATTTACCTTATTTATGATTTATTGTAAAATATTTTTAGGACAACACCATCAAGGACATTTTAGAACTAATGTAGGTCCTATCATCTTATTAAATACAGTGGTCAATAACAAGTCTTTCATCAAAACATGTCATGAATTAGATCAGCTCTGCTTTCAAATAATTATTTTAATTAAAAAATGTCCAAAAATATACCCCGTGGCAAATTTTGGTTTGAGATATTGTGAGGAAGCCTCGATACTTCAGGTCAGTATGCCCTGAAGGCTTTATTTTTAAATCACCAAAGTAAAACTGAATAAGTAACATGCCCTGGAGCAGAATACATTCCGTTTTAAAACAAATGTTGTTAACATTGATGCTTTGACTTCTTTACTGATCAAATCCTAAAATTAGATTTGAATGGTGTTAATAAAGAAGTACTGGATCTCTGTTGAGCACTAAAACTGTATCAAACTATAATCACTTCATTAATGATGAATCGTTATTGAGTTGTCAGTTTAAGTAGAAAATAATAAAATATTAAACCTAAATAGCCGTCTTTCAAAGAAATGTCATGAAGGTTAATTTTTATCTTGAATGGGGTTGACTCCAAAAGTAAATCAGTTGTCGATGTTCATCGAGTGATTGCTTTCCACAAGTTTTATAAAACGTTACCAGTAACATAGGTACCTGTACATTTTATGTTACCTGCTGCTGGTTCGAGCCCAGATTGTATCAGGGTTGTCATCTGGTGTAAAGTAATTGCTAAATCTTTCATGTCAGTTCACCCACTGTGGCGACCCATGCAGAAGGGAGTAGCCAAAAGAATCGTACTTGCCTACAGTACAAATGAAATGAAACATGTTCTGAAATTGTGAAGAAAACACAGTTGCACATCAGGCTAATAACTCTCACAGTTTTGGTGCTCTGGAAAGGAATCAGAGATGCAGGTCTGACTCAAAAGGTACAACAACAAGGAATGTATTACCAAAAGATTGCAGGACTTAGAAAATAAAATACTGGCCTGAAAATAAATACACCAAAAATAACAAAGATAATTTGGAGCAGATGGGAATTGAAATCTAGACATCCACAATGCAGCTAAAACTCAAGAAGAGAACAGAAGAGACATATATACCACAAGACCAATTAGGGGATCTGGGAACACTAGCAGAGGAACAACAGGACCATTTGCAGAGCTGCGGTACACAAAGCAGAGTAACACGGACTGGAGAAATAATCTAAACAAAAGAAAACCTGAAGTTAAGTGATAAATGAAAATCAGATGAATGTGATAAATGTGAAGAAGACGAAGAAGATGGTCGTGGACTTCAGAAGGAACAACCCCCCCAACCCCCACCCACCACTCAAAATAGGAGGATCTGCAGTGGAAGTGGTCTCCAGCTACAAGTACTTGGGTGTACACCTGAATGGTAACCTCAGCTGGAGCAACAACACCACCAGCCTGATCAAAAAAGCTCATCAGAGACTCTACTTCCTCAGACGGCTGAGACGAGCTGGTCTGAGAAGCTCAGTCCTCACCTCCTTCTACAGGTGTGCAGTGGAGAGCATCCTGTGCTCCAGCATCAACGTGTGGCATGGAGGCTGCACAGCTGCAGAAAGAAAAGCTTTGCAGAGAGTGGTGAAGGCTGCACAGAAGATGTTGGAGTCAGTCTCCCCACCATCACAGACATTTACACCTCCAGATGCAGGAAAAGAGCCACCTGCATCATGAAGGACCCCACTCACCCAGTACACACACTTTTTGCCCCGCTCCCCTCAGGAAGGAGAATAAATAGCCACTAGACTGAGGAACAGCTTCTACCCTGAGGCTGTTAGGCTCAATCACTTACGAGGATAATTACTTTGAAAAATCACATCATGTTGCTGCTGATCTGTTTCATGTTGCTGCTGATCTGTTTCATGCTGATCCGTTTCATCAGTGGTGGTCACAGACCGCTGAAGAGCGCTAAAGCGCTAATCCGCTTACAGCGGACCTAAATTATTTGTCAGCGTTTTTGTGGTTTGACTAACTTTTATAATTCATAAGCTAATTTGTGCTATTTTTATTTAAAATGCAGTGCCGCTAATAACTAATTATCTATCAGTAAAAACGCATTATTTACAGGCTCTTATGCTGGCTCCGTAGTTGCTTGTTTCACCTTTTTCCCCTTTGCTCCCTCACCGTAAAGAGCAGAGAGGAGGGAGGGTTGGAGGGGGAGCAGAGGGAGAACAGACTCGGATCTACCATGTAGGCAAATGATGCCGTTGCTTGGGGCCCCAAATCAGCAAAGGCTCCGGCCCCGCCCCGCCCCGGCCAGTCACCTACATCACTAACATTGCTGCTGCTTGTTAATGTACATTTAACATAAAAATAATTATAGCTACGATGAAAACGAATCATTAAAAACGCAATACAAAAACCGGTCATTTCTGTATACCCCTACTAAAAATGGACTATTCCACCTTGACATCTTCCGGGTCAGAGGTGAAGTCGGGTGCTAACGTTTATGGCTATGGCTAGCTGTTTGCGCTCGGTCTATTTATAAATCCACAGAGAACCCCGCTGTTTCAAGCCAAATTAATGCGGCCGGAGGATTGTATTGTGTGTTTTGTGTCCACCACTCGACGGTGAGTTTGTTTTATTTATTTGGGTTCCTTTTATGTAGAAATGCAGTGGCGACACGCCCGTGTATTTGAGATTTAAAAGTGGTCTTTAGGGATTAAAAGATCATTCTCATTTTGTTAATTTTGTGGCCGAATAGAATATATGTACGTAAAGTATTAAATAAATCCTTTGATTTTTGTAATTTCATCCTTTTAGGATCATTTTAGTTACTTTTCATTAAATCTGTTGACTGCCTATAGAATTTTGGAATTGGTTTAATTTATTTTTCGGTTGCGCAACAAAAAAGAAATTACTATTTGTTTTTTGAAACAATATTGAAGTAAATTAAGCTTAATTGACTCTTATATGAATTAAACTTGGATACAACTTGGAAGTGCACTTTAAAACTTGATCTCTAACTTTAATTTTACCTGTACTGTTGATGTGGTCTTTGAATTGAAGTTATAATAATAATAATGTAATAAACTTTATTTGTATAGCACCTTCCTGCAATGCCTTGCATTGACCAAGGTGCTTAACAGATATAGGATAATCTAAAAAAATAAATACAAAGTATGTGCATGTGTAATGAAGAATATAATTTGTACGTGCAGCTGTTAATACATGTAAAGTTTTTTTTTTAATGTTTGTTGCTCTTTTTGCCAACTGTGATGTTTCTTCTGTCCAGGACTGTAAATATCCAGGTGGGTCAGGAGGAGTTAATGGGAAGCTGCTGCTGTGACGTAAGAGGTAGGATAAAGGTGTATAACAGTTCATGCACCGCTAGTTGGCAGTCTAGTGCAAATATTGCATAACTTGTTGGCTAGCAATTGTTGAATTTAATTAGCGGTTTAGAATTTAGCTTCCCCTAATTTTCATAAGACATTAGTGCTTTTGAAATTGCGGACCTAAATAAATTAATTAGTGCTTTAGAAATAGCGGAACTAATTTTTGGATTAGCGCTGCCCAGCACTGTTTCATGTTGCTGCTGATCTGTTTCATGTTGCTGCTGATCTGTTTCATGTTGCTGCTGATCTGTTTCATGTTGCTGCTGATCTGTTTCATGTTGCTGCTGATCTGTTTCATGTTGCTGCTGATCTGTTTCATGTTGCTGCTGATCTGTTTCATGTTGCTGTGTTCATGCGGGCTCATCTGCTCACACAGACTCATGTTTGTGCTGCTGTTCGGCATATTGTTTTTATGCTATCAGGGGTTAGCATATTTTTAGTTAACATTTTTCTTAGTTCATACCTTAGATCTTATTAATGTTTTTCTTTTACATTTTTTATTGTTGGATGTGACTGGGACCCTGTGTACACAGTTTCATTTCACAACATATTCCTCATGTGGTGCGAATGACAAATAAAGAAACTGTCTCTGACTCTAAATGAACACAGATAAAACCACAATGTGACAAACAACTTGAAGATCCAAAAGGTTTTTAATTATAATTTTGTTTTTGGTCAACATTGAGAGAAGCTGAGTGTAAGTAAGTCAATGGATAGTTTGCATAAACTTTTTCCTAGGGTTGGATCATTTTTCTGGGCCTAATTTTAGCCTGGATTCTGGAAATGCTACATTAAAATTTACATATAAATAATTCTAGCAGTAAACTAATAAAGCCAGACAAAATATGAGGTTTTGGTGTTTAATTTTCTTCGGCTTCCTTAGTTCTGCCTAATCAGTCCTTTCCCACAATGTTGTTTTGACAGTATGATTCTCTGACAGAGATTGTGTTCTGTGTTTTGTTGTTGTTTTATCTGCCATCTTGTGGTACGAAGACACCAAGCTGATTTGTATTGAGTGTCACAAGGTCAGCGAGTGACAGCACCATCATGCTTCAATGGCTTTATCAATTTCACTGTCATTCACACTGACTGATACCAGACCCACTGACTCGGATTTGTTTGGTACCCACAGAGTAGATCCATCTGGTGATATTACACACAAACCAAGCACATATTTTACATCCACTGCACCTGTTTGAATCAACTAGTTGTGTTACTGCTTGTTGAGGGGGAAAACAATCCTGTCAACTCTCAGTAAATCAGTTGTAGAGTTTCAGGTATTTCATAGTGTTTCGTCATTCATGCTAGTGGCAAAAGTATTATCTGCGCATGCAACTCATCATGCTCCAAGTTTTTGGATCAACTGCAGTCAAGAAGAGAAAAAAGTGATAACATTTTTCTTGTGCACATTAGCATCATGTGTATTGCATTTTAAGGGCACAGGTCATTTAACATCAGACCTTCTAATTCTACCTTCAGACACATGAATCTGACACTCTTTTCACCACTACTACATTTGTTGCCAACTCCTCCTTCAGGACCACCCTATTCCATTTCTCTTTATATCCACACCATGGTAAAACAGTTTAAACCCTGTCCAACTGCTGTAAGCTTTGCTGCTCTTCCTCTTGGTCTCTTGGACATGCAAAATAACTACCTTCCTTCTCTGCATCATGCCAGCCTTCTTTTTAGGGGCCGAGATGGTGTAGAGGCAGGGCAGCTGGCTCAGGACCAGAAGGTCTCGGGTTCGATCCCCGGTCACGGCATACCTCATTGTGTCCCTGGGCAAGACACTTAACCCTGAGTTGCTCCCGGTAGGACAAGCAGCGCCTTGCAAGGCAGTCTACCGCTACTGGTGTTTGAATGTGTGTATGAATGGGTGGATGGTTGGTACTGTGAAGCGCTTTGGGGCCCCTCAAAGGGGGCTGGAAAGCGCTAAGTAAGCTCCATTTACCATTTACCTTTGCCTGTCATTGTCCCCACATTCGGAGTTACCTCCCTTAGGTATACATTCTTGACTTTCCTCTTCTCCCTCTGTCTCCTGACACGTTTCCCTCCTCGGGGTCTTCGACTAACAGTAGCACCATTTTCACCAGCACCCTGTTTGTCAACAGCCCTGGTTGTGTTCATTGTTAATAATAATAATAATAATGTCTTTTCCTGTCATCTGCGTATGTTTCCCATACACAGACGAAATTCGTCTCTGCATTTAACCCAACCACCTACCAGGTGGTGCAGTGAGCAGCCATAGAAAGCGCCCGGGGAGCTGGAGAATTAGATGTGCACTCATAGACACCCCAAGGTGTGTAGTGGCCGGGACGCGAACCCGCGTCCTTCGGGTTCCAAGTCAAAAGCCCTGCCACTACACCATCTTGGCTCCAACCCTGGCCTCGACCGATCCGGTATGGAGTCGCTTCGATGAACTCACATGTTAGTTTTGGCAAAACTCAACTCAACCCTCACCATTCACCCGGGCTTGGGACTGGCATGAGAGATGCACTAGTTTGCGCTCCCAAGTAGCTGGTTGAACCAGAGCCATATAAAGTGAGAGTTGCGACACTTCCATAGAGTTCCATTGTAAGAATGGAATGCGGAAGTCACGTGGGTCATGGAGGGGGCGATTTGTTCCATGGCTCTGGTTACAGTCTGAAGCTGCCTGCAGTAGCGCTCCGTCGCCGCCAGAGGGTGCAGCTCCACAAGGTTTCCATAGCCATAGTTTGGAACGATTGACCGCCTGTCGGCGAGATCAAAGCGTGTCGGAACTCTCTATGTATATGGCTCTGGGTTGAACCATCTCTATCACATAAATTACATACTAACAAGCCCCGCATGGTCTTTGTTTCAACATGCAATGCAGTCGGTGGTGAGCAATTTTTTAATGATCACTAGCCTTCTTCAATAATGTCAGTTTTTATTTCCGTTTCTGATAAAACAAACATGGTGGGAACACATTTTAATAGCACTTGTTAGGGAATCTGGGGATTTTGTTGACTGATTGTTAGTAAACTAATTGTTAAGCCATGGCTGCCTCAGACGAGCCAGCGGATGAGAGGACATACTCCAGAAACCATCTTAGCACCATTAAATGGGTTGACCCACTATGTGAGGGTGCTATTTATAAGACTGAATTTGTTGTGGCTCCTCAGACTGATGACATATTTTGGATAAAAGACAAAATATTTCAACACAAAGAAACCTGCCCAGAGGTCCTGACTTAACTTTGTTGGATTTTTTCCTGGATTATTGAGCATGAACTTTGATTGTTAGTAAAAGTTTTGCATTCAGCTTTCAAATTGAATTATTCTGTGTCTCCACTCATTTATAGTTTACTCTCTCATTTCAACAAAAGCATACATCTTTGCAAAAACATTACCCATAATGTCTAAAAAGAAGCTTAGACTGGTCCTCTGGACATTCAAAAACAAAGCAAAACCAAACAACGACATGAAGGCATTACCCATAATGCATCAGAATTAGAACAAAGAGCTGTCCTGGTAAAGTTCTTTGTTGAATATATTAGCATTCCAACTTTTTTCAGTATAATAAAGTTATAAATTTTAAAGCAATTCTGTGAGTATCTAAAATTAAACGTTTTTGCTTCTTCTTTCGGCTTTTCCCTCTTCAGGGGTCGCCACAGCAAATCTTTCTTCTCCATCTCACTCTGTCCTCGCTCCAACTAACTCCATGTCCTCTAACTTTTAACGTTAAAACCTAAATGTTTTTGCTTGCTCAATCTACAATAATCCTAATTTTAAGCATGTTGGATGTGTAGAGTTAATGAAGCTGACACATGGAGCAATGCAGGTCCACTTCAGAGCTGTGGGAAAAGAGACCTCCTCTAAGAAGAAGGTATTGTTTTTCAAACAAAACTGATCTGATTTCAAGAAAATTCTGCTTTAGGCTGTTTATACAAGACGTTAGGCCCATGTTCAGTCATTTTGAAAATGGGCATTGATGGTTTTCTAAAAAGCTGTATTTTTTCTATGTTTATGCCAGAAATAAATTTAAACTGTACATATGAAGGGGCCAAGATGGTGTAGAAGTACAGCAGCCAACCTGGGACAAGAAAGTTACAGTGTCAGCTCCCTGCCATGCATACATATCATGGTGTCCTTGATCAAGAGACCCAATCCCTAACTGTTCCCCAGATGTTTAAATAGCTGCCTACTGCGCCATCTGGGTGTATTTCACATGTGATGGCTTAATTGCAAGAACTAATTTCCTCATTATATGGGAACATACAATGATGACAACACATAGCACTTTAATTTATATCTGATAAGTACAAACAAGCCTACTTATCTGCTTATTATTAAAGCAATACTTTATTTGTCTACACATAGGTATGTCCTAGTTTTAGAGTGCACATGACAAACCCTGTTTGCGTAATATGCTACTTATGTGTGTTTCTGTAGCAGAGGTAGATTTAATTGAAATGGAGTTCAAAGGTGTGTGCTGGCATTAATTTCAGTTTGCTTGTTTTCAGCTTTCTTCGATGTGTGTGTGTGTGTGTGTGTGGACATGCTGCAAAAAGCAGAGCAGGGTAGGTTGTAGCTGTGCTGCTACAGTAGTAATGAGCTGCTCGGTGCCTCGGCGTTTCTGATGAAGTCTTCCCTGTGATCACTCCTCTATTTAATCCCTGTTGGCCAGGCTCATAGCAGCCGTTCTCCCATTAGTACAAACTCGGTCTAATGTGAGCCGAGGAACTTTCACATTAACCCTCTCTTGACTGGATTAATAAAAACTCGTGTCCCACAGTGTGTCTTTGAATGCATTTACATGCTAACAACTCTCTTGTAAAACATGATGCACGTTTCAAACAGCATAATAAGGTTGAGATCCAGCACAGAGTAGAGAAAGAGTTAGAAGTCATGGTCCAGCCGTAGTACAGCTTCTTCTGGCATTGCTTTTATGGATGTGTAAGGTCAGATCTTAAGACAATTTGAATTAACTTGTGTTCTTTCCTGCTGTGTTATGCCTTTCAGGGCCAATGGCCCATCCATACCCTCTGGTTCTGCAGAACCCTGTGTTATTCTTGCTAGATGATTTATCCAAACACCAAGGCCACTATTCATATCTGTAGGAAAAACAGCTTCCTGAACTTTGAGGCTTCTGTATCACATACGGTATTGTATTTTCCACCGTACATGTCACACCTCCCTATAAGTTGCAGCCGTCCATATTTGTCTAGTAAAGTGGAAAAATCCATAAATATGTCACTTCGCCTTACACGTCGGATATTTTATGTGACCTTTGACGCGTCACATTTGTTTTGCGTCTCCACTGACAACCCAGAAATGTGGGCCGCTGACCCGCTGTTGTGAAAAAAATTGATGCGATGCTAGATGGGGGCCACGGGAGCGTGCACGGGAGGACTTTAACAATAATTTAACAAGATAAACACTTAAAAACAACTGTTTGCTTGAAAGTATAGTAAATGTGTGTCTCAGTCTAACATTTGCAAAATAAATGCACTTTGATGGTCAAATCTAGCCTGGTTGATACCAGACCCATGTCCTTCACTTCGCTTTGGACTAGGGTCTGGCATCTCTGCCATAGACAACGATTTCTCCTGGAGATTTTTGAATGGACCAATCAGAGAACAGGAGGCAGAGTTTTGTTAGTTTAGTCTGGTGAGGTCCAGGCTATTCAGATAAATTGCTCAGAAACCACTCGGTGGATATTTTTTCTGCCACCAGTGTGTAATTATATGTCTTTAATTTACTGACTGTTGGCCTAGATGAAACATTTGAGATAAAATTCGATTTTTTATCATTTATTTTCGTAGCGCACCCGAGGCTGTTTGGAAAATATCAAACCGAAACTATTTAATATCCAGCAGATTTGACCATTTCGTGAATTGATTTAGGAACTGTTAAGCTCAGGAACACTTCTGATATAACGTCAGCTATGAACTATATTTTTTCTCAGCAGAGAAATAATAGTTTTTTACCTTGTTTTGATGAAAATTCGTTCGTGGCGGCAGCCATTTTGAATGACGACGTCAGTCGACATCGTTCAAAACTCCGCCTTCTGCTCTCTGATTGCTCAGGAACACTTCTGATATAACGTCAGCTATGAAATCTATTTTTTCTCAGCAGAGAAATAATAGTTTTTTACCTTGTTTTATTGAAAATTCCTTCGTGGCGGCAGCCATTTTGAATGACGACGTCAGTCGACGTCGTTCAAAACTCCGCCTTCTGTTCTCTGATTGGTCCGGTCAAAACCTACCGGAGACATCCTTGTGGATGGGAGAAATGCCAGACCCAGCAGTGAAGGGAAATGAGAATTGAGCGGAGCTGCGTAGGAATGGCGAGGGCCAGGCTAGGTCAAATCAGCTGCATTTCAAAAGCCGATATGCAGAAGTAAACTCATGCACCTAAAGTCCACTTGTGTAACATATTTACAGTCACATTTATCGTAACGCACTCAACCTTCAACCAGTCACTTAGGTAGACTAACTTGTTAACATTTTCAGATGACAGAGCTAAACTTTTTTTCTGCATTTCAACTGAACCTAAAGTCCACTTGTGTAACATATTTACAGTCACATTTGTCGTAACGTACTCAACCTTCAACCAGTCACTTAGGCAGACTAACTTGTTAACATTTTCAGATGACAGAGCTAAACTAAAGTCCACTTGTGTAACATATTTACAGTCACATTTATCGTAACATACTCAACTTTCAACCAGTCACTTAGGCAGACTAACTTGTTAACATTTTCAGATGACAGAGCTAAACTTTTTTTTCTGCATTTCAAATGAATCTAAAGTCCACTTGTGTAACATATTTACAGTCACATTTATTGTAACCTACCTCATCTGACACCTCCATTGTACGCAGAAGATGGCAGAGCGCATCGGGGTGTTTTTTTAAAAGAAATTTGCCACCAAGCAAACTTTTTTGACTATCCACGTTATCCAGGCCGTTTCCAGAAGTGACGTACGTCAGCTCATTTGCGCATATCAGTTGCACGGGAGGCGAGCTGCTCTCTTCTTCTGCTGGCGGTTGGCAAACGACTTTAAGCGCATTACTGCCCCCACTAGACTGAAAGCGAGATTAATCTTCATTTTTATAATATTAACTGATTAATCATTTTACATTAATCTCATGAGTTAACGCTTTAACTTTCCCAGCATTAATATATATATATATATATATATATATATATATA
>JBBPBX010067800.1:0-19311 GCA_038048925.1 Garcialebias charrua | reverse complement strand
TCTAAGCCCCATTGCACTAACCATTTGTTTAAACCTTCTCTTCAGGATGGGGTGTTTCTGGGATGGCACAGGAGCGGTCTTACTCATTTTAAGGACCTTTTCATTGAGAAGAAATTGGCATCATTTGAACAACTTAGCAATAAGTATGGTCTACCACAATCCCATTTTTTCAGATATTTACAAATCAGACATTTTATTCAATCACATTTTTCAGGCTCAGTTTCTCTACCAGAGCCTACACTGTTGGAAACCATCTTACAATTGAACCCGACCCGTAAAGGGCTTATTTCACGGCTTTACAATCTAATGTTGAACATGATAGAGACCTCCTCACCCAAACTTAAAGCTGTATGGGAGGAGGACCTGGGCATGACCATTCCAGATGAAACATGGGCTTCTATACTCAAACTTGTTAACACAACATCTCTATGTGCACGCCATTGTCTTATTCAGTTTAAAGTGGTACACAGAGCCCACTTCTCCAAAAGCAAACTGTCTCGTATTTATCCAGAAATCACCCCATACTGTGACAAATGCAAAACTGCTGAGGCCACACTGGTTCATATGTACTGGTCCTGTCCCAGCCTTGGTCAGTTTTGGACGGATGTTTTTAAAACCCTGTCCACAATCTTCAGAGTAGAAGTAACACCTAGCCCTCTCCTTGCTCTGTTTGGTATCAGTGGTGAAGAGTTACCTCTATCAGCCTCCAAAAGACAAGCACTGGCTTTTTGTTCCTTGTTAGCAAGGCGTGCAATTCTAATAAGATGGAAGGGTGCTGCCCTTCCAACTCATAAACAGTGGTTATATGACCTTTTGTCATGCTTGAAACTAGAAAAAATAAGGTGTTCTCTTCAGCACTCTACTGAGAAATTTAATAAAATATGGGGGCTTTTTCTTGATACATTCCAAAATATACAATAATATTTCAGGTGAATTCTGTTTTATTTTTTTTGTGCTCTCTGTTTTTGTCAGGTTTAAAGATGTAGTGTGTGGACATAGGGCAGTGACCTGGATAGGAGTGAATGGGATTAATTTTTAAAGAATTTTTGTTTGCGTTTATGTATGTTGTTTAAACAGACCATACGTATAACATGTTTTGTACCCACGCTTTCTTATTTGTATGTATAAAAGGAAAAAACTTTAATAAAAAAACAGTGATTAAAAAAAAGTGATTTTGAACTTCAAGCCGTGTTTAATCATGGGAAATCCGTTTACACCCGAATGCACCATCTGTGACGTAGTGTCCAGAGTGAGAGGCAGAGGGCTCTCGTCTCTTTAATAGCGGACATTTTAAAACCTGACTAATTTATCAATCTATGTGAAGATTTGAGCTATTTGTCTTCATTTTGGGAAGCAGAAAATAGTTTGGGTGATGGAACAAGAAACAACAGGATCTAATTTAGGTCTGATGCTGTATCAGACTTACCTTCATGTGGAGCTGCTCACACCCGCGCACTGTGACAAGCCCAGAGCTCTGCCTCTCACTCTGGACACTACGTCACAGATGGTGCGTTCGGGTGTAAACGGATTTCCCATGATTAAACACGGCTTGAAGTTCAAAATAACTTTTAAAGCAAAATTAAAGTGATTTATCATTTTGTTTGCAAAAACTAACCTATTTAAATGATAATATATATATATTTTGAGCAATTTGATGAATAGTAGAAAAATCATGTCAGTGGATCTTTAAACACACCCTTGCCTGCCTCAGCAGCATGTGAGACACTTTTCAGTACAGCGGGACAGATTTTCTCTCCCTAAAGAGCCAGACTGGACTCCAAAAACTTTGAAAATCAACTTCTGCTAAACTTAAACAAGAAATTCTTGCCACAATGTTAAAATGTGTTCATGAGATGTTAGGACAGGAGACGAGATGTCTCCAAATGGGTCGACACTTGGGTCCAAGTTTTGAAAGTTATGTCAAGAAGTTAAAATATTGTTCACTTTTGGCTCATTACAAGGTTAACTAGACTTTTTTTGTTAACTAGCGTTGATGACAAACGAGTTGAAATGATCGTTGTCTATTTCTTTGTCAGTTGTCTAATGCCCCTTTTTTCAGGCAGACTTAAACGTGTTTACTGCAGTGAAAATGACACTGGTTTTGTTTGTGTTAAATAAAAACTTTCAAAGGTATAATCATTCCTCTTTCTTATTTTGCTTAATGCCATTTAACTCTAGGTCATCCCTGAAATTCTGATGCACAGAGTCACAAGTCCAAGTGTGAACTGTGTCAAAGAGTAAACACAATAAAACATGTAATATCTGCAGCATTGTTCATTAAAATGGAACACTATCAATGTATTACAGAAAACATACATACGGTAGTGACACTTTATTGTAGACCATTTTATTAGGTGATACATTCAGCAAATACTTTTACTTTTAATACTTTAAGTATTTTTAAAAGCAAGTACTTTTCACTTTTACTTAAGTAAAAATATTAAGATGGTACTTTTACTTTTACTAGAGTACATTTTTGACTGTTTATTTGTACTTTTACTTAAGTACAGTGTTTGAGTACTTTCTCCACCACTGAAAATCAGGACGACTCTGCCTACCCTGCAGGACAATCTGAAACCTGGATGGCCTGACATGAATAAAATTCAACAAACTGATGACTCAGCTAAACAAAAACAGGCATATTTCTACAATCGCCGCAATGGAGTGCGAGACTTACCACCACTGAGCCCAGGAGACTCGGTGCTCACAAGATTGGATGGACAGAAACAGTGGACAAATCCTGCTGTGGTCCAAAACACAAGCTCCACACCCAGATCTTATATTGTGGAGACAGCACAGGGGGAGCGATACAGAAGGAACAGGCGCCACCTGTTGGCAAATCCCAGCCACCTCACATCAGTCGACAGTGGTCCTGATGAAACCACTTCAAAGGAAGACACAGACACGGGATGGACAGAAGAACCAGTGATACCAGGTTCTGTCACACAAGACAATCTTATTGAAGGTTACAAAACCACTCGTTCTGGCAGAGTGAGCAAACCACCGATTAAACTTAATCTGTAGTCAAATGTATTTAAAGGATTTGACATGAGAGAAGCAGATTTTTTGTTGTTGTGTAATGACATTGTCTTTATTTGTAATGGTTTGTATGCACCAACTGCACGGGTTGTGACTTTAATTTTGTATTTTGGGTTACAAGAGTCAACATGAAACTGTGTTCTCGTTGTTTCAGGGAGGATGGTGGACTGGAAATTGGTTATTAGCCTACAGTTAAAATTGACTTTCTGTTACGGGTGAGCGTAGGAAAATATTTGTTATTCAGTTACATATGAGTTCTCTTTTAAGGAGGGAGATGTAATGAATGGTTATAAGTGTACTGTCACTTTAAGAGTGCATGCGCAAAGCATGCTGGGTACTGCTGTTAGGGGCTTTCCCGAGCGGGGAACAAGCAGTCTTTGTTCAGCCTTGGTTCAATAAAGTACGCGGTGTGAAGACAACCTCCTCTTCGTCATCTATTTTTATGTACCACAAAGTACATTACAAGTTTAACTGTTATATTTTATATATCTTGATGTGCATTTTGACATCATTTCAAATCTTAAATAACGTAACATGTTCATAAAAATTGTATTTCAAACACTCAATTAAAATGTTTTATGTATCTTGAATTTAAAAGATGTTAAATACAAAATGGTGTGATTTAGAAATGTTCATTTAAATAAAGCTTAATTGTTCAGCAGCACTCGCATTCTTTGTCTTTCTTGTCAAAGATCAGTTTCTTTTTTAGTTCTTCTTTTACATTAGAACGGTACCGGTATATAGATAACTTTACAAAATTACCGGGGTACCGGTAAGTAGGATTTAAAGCTGTAACATGTGTTCCATTAACATGATAGCATCATGTTTGCATAACACAATTCCATTGAGTAATACTGGCAATCAAAAATAAGCTGGTGTTATTCATTATATTACTGTTTCTGAAACATAAAAATGCATTCTTGATAATACATAATATATTTACATTATAGTAACAGATAAAATGTTTTTAATTTCAACTTAATATTTTAAAGTAATATAAAAAAAATATTAAGTTGAAATGAAAAACATTTTATCTGTAAAAGTAATCCCCTCCCTGGGCTGCCACCTTACCGTGGTGGAGGGGTTTGAGTGTCTCAATGATCCTAGGAGCTATGCTGTCAGGGGCTTCATGCCCCTAGAAGGGTCACCCAAGGCAGACAGGTCCTAGGTGAGGGATCAGACAAAGTGCAGCCCAAAAACCCCTATGATGAGTACAATTAATGGACTAAGTTTTCCCTCGCCCGGACGCGGGTCACCGGGGCCCCACTCTGGAGCCAGGCCCGGAGGTGGGGCACGCTGGCGAGCGCCTGGTGGCCGGGCTTTTACCCATGGAGCCCGGCCGGGCACAGCCCGAAGAGGAGACGTGGGTCCCCCTTCCCATGGGCTCACCACCTGTGGGAGGGGCCAAAGGGGTCGGGTGCAATGTGAGATGGGTGGCGGCCGAGGGCGGGGACCCTGGCGGTCTGATCCTCGGCTACAGAAGCTGGCCATTGGGACATGGAATGTCACCTCTCTGGTGGGGAAGGAGCCTGAGCTAGTGTGTGAGGTTGAGAGGTTCCGACTAGAAATAGTCGGACTCACCTCAACGCATGGCTCTGGCTCTGGAACCAGTTTCCTTGAGAGGGGTTGGACACTCTTCCACTCTGGAGTTGCCCCTGGTGAGAGGCGCCGAGCAGGAGTGGGCATACTGGTTGCCCCCCATCTTGGTGCCTGTACGTTGGGGTTCACCCCGGTGAACGAGAGGGTAGCCTCCCTTCGCCTACGTGTGGGGGGACGGGCTCTGACTGTTGTTTGTGCCTATGCACCAAACGGCAGCTCAGACTACCCACCCTTTTTGGAGTCCTTGGAGGGGGTATTGGAGAGTGCGCCTCCTGGGGACTCCCTTGTTCTACTGGGGGACTTCAACGCTCACGTGGGCAATGACAGTGAGACCTGGAGGGGTGTGGTTGGGAGGAACGGCCCCCCTGATCTGAACCAGAGTGGTGTTCTGTTATTGGACTTCTGTGCTCGTCATGGATTGTCCATAACGAACACCATGTTTAAGCATAAGGGTGTCCATATGTGCTCTTGGCACCAGGACACCCTAGGTCGCAGTTCGATGATCGACTTTGTTGTCGTCTCATCTGATCTGCGGCCGCATGTCTTGGACACTCGGGTGAGGAGAGGGGCGGAGCTGTCTACTGACCACTACCTGGTGGTGAGTTGGCTCCGATGGTGGGGGAGGATGCCGGTCAGACCTGGCAGACCCAAACGTATCGTGAGGGTCTGCTGGGAACGTCTGGCAGAGTCTCCCGTAAGACGGAGCTTTAACTCCCACCTCCGGGAGAGCTTTGAACACGTTCCGAGGGAGGCGGGGGACATGGAGTCCGAGTGGGCCGTGTTCCGCGCCTCTATTGTCGAGGCAGCTTATCGGAGCTGTGGCCGCAAGGTTGTTGGTGCCTGTCGAGGTGGCAACCCTCGAACCCGGTGGTGGACACCGGCAGTGAGGGATGCTGTCAGGCTGAAGAAGGAGTCCTATTGGGCCTTTTTGGCTTGTGGGACCCCGGAAGCAGCTGATAGGTACCGGCAGTCCAAGCGGCATGCGGCTCGGGTGGTTGCTGAGGCAAAAACTCGGGCGTGGGAGGAGTTCGGAGAGGCCATGGAGAATGACTTCCGTACGGCTTCGAGGCGATTCTGGTCCACCATCCGGCGTCTCAGGGGGGGAAAGAGGTACGAGACCAACACCATTTATGGTGGAGGTGGCGTGCTGCTGACCTCAACTCGGGATGTTGTGAGTCGGTGGGCGGAATACTTCGAAGACCTCCTCAATCCTACTGGCACGTCTTCCACTGAGGAAGCAGAGCCTGGGGACTTTGGGTCGGGTTCTCCGATCTCTGGTGCTGAGGTCGCCGAGGTGGTTAAAAAGCTCCGCGGTGGCAAGGCTCCGGGGGTGGATGAGATTCGCCCGGAGTTCCTTAGGGCTCTGGATGTTGTAGGGTTGTGTTGGCTTACGCGACTCTGCAATATCGCGTGGACATCGGGGGCAGTTCCCTTGGATTGGCAGACTGGGGTGGTGGTTCCCCTATTTAAAAAGGGGGACCGTAGGGTGTGTTCCAACTATAGGGGGATCACACTCTTAAGCCTCCCTGGTAAGGTCTATTCAGGGGTTCTGGAGAGGAGGGTCCGTCGGATAGTCGAACCTCGGATTCAGGAGGAGCAGTGTGGTTTTCGTCCTGGTCGTGGAACACTGGACCAGCTCTACACCCTCAGCAGGGTCCTGGAGGGTGCGTGGGAGTTTGCCCAACCAGTTTACATGTGTTTTGTGGACTTGGAGAAGGCATTCGACCGCGTCCCTCGGGGGGTTCTGTGGGGGGTACTCCGGGAGTATGGGGTACCAGGCCCTTTGATAAGGGCTGTTAGGTCCCTGTACGACCGGTGTCAGAGCTTGGTCCGCATTGCCGGCAGTAAGTCAGGCTCGTTTCCGGTGAGAGTTGGACTCCGCCAAGGTTGCCCTTTGTCACCGATTCTGTTCATAACTTTTATGGACAGAATTTCTAGGCGCAGCCAAGGTGTTGAGAGGATCCGTTTTGGTGACCTTAGAATCGCTTCTCTGTTTTTTGCAGATGATGTGGTCCTACTGGCTTCATCAGTTCGTGATTTACAACTTTCACTGGAGCGGTTTGCAGCCGAGTGTGATGCGGCCGGGATGAGGATCAGTTCCTCCAAATCCGAGGCCATGGTCTTGAGCCGGAAAAGGGTAGCATGCCCTCTCCGGGTCGGGGAGGAGGTCCTGCCCCAAGTGGAGGAGTTTAAGTATCTCGGGATCTTGTTCACGAATGAGGGAAAACTGGAGCGTGAGATCGATAGGCGGATAGGTGCAGCGTCCGCAGTGAAGCGGGCGCTGTACCGGTCTGTCGTGGTGAAGAGAGAGCTGAGTCAAAAGGCAAAGCTCTCAATTTACCGATCGATCTACGTTCCCACCCTCATCTATGGTCATGAGCTTTGGGTTATGACCGAAAGAACAAGATCTCGGATACAAGCGGCTGAAATGAGTTTTCTCCGCAGGGTGGCTGGACTCTCCCTTAGAGATAGGGTGAGAAGCTCAGTCATCCGGGAGGGACTCGGAGTAGAGCCGCTGCTTCTCCACATCGAGAGGAGCCAGTTGAGGTGGCTCGGGCATCTGGTTAGGATGCCTCCTGGACGCCTCCCTGGTGAGGTGTTCCGGGCACGTCCCACCGGGAGGAGACCCAGAGGAAGACCCAGGACGCGCTGGAGGGACTATGTTTCTCGGCTGGCCTGGGAACGCCTTGGGATTCCCCCGGAGGAACTGCTCCAAGTGGCTGGGGAGAGGGAAGTCTGGGCCTCCCTACTTAGGCTGCTACCCCCGCGACCCGACCCCGGATAAGCGGAAGAAGATGGATGGATGGATGGATTTAAAGTAATCTTATGTAAATATAATATGTTGATTTGACAAGCTACTGTTTGAGGGGAAACGGGGAAAATATGTCAGTTTTATTTATTCGCATTGTGTGGGACGGATGTACACAATAAAATTAAGTAAGTTGAACAGCTTTTTTCTTTCAGTGTAAGTGATCCAATTCGGTACTTTTTCCACTGATCCAAGCTCTGACCTCAGATGTTGACCACAGCGTCCAGTAGGGCTGGACGATATGGCCAAAATTTTTATCACGATATAGTTTCTAATTTCGGTCGATAACGATATAATTCGATATCGATATAAACAATATAAAAGCCTAAAAAAAACTATAAACTATACAAATAAATTATTGTTCACCTTGTATTTGTATTTAGCCTCCAAAAAGATGGAAATCACCATCAAATAAACATAAACTTCTCAACCCAATAATTCTCAGTCGGGTCATCTGGACAGTTTATTTTTTATAGAAACGTTTCATCCTCCATCCAGTTTCCATAAAAAAGAAACTGTCCAGATGACCTGACTGAGAATTATTGGATTTGGTACCTGGATTATTGAGCATGAACTTTCTTGCCATAAAATTCTCAACTGTGTCAATACTGTATTATTAGTTTTAACTTTAAACAAGAACTTTAAAATGTACAGTATTGAAATGCATAGTTAATTAAATAAAACTTTTGGGTGTTGTTATTTATAAGAAGCTGACATCTCATGGAAATTACTTAAGAATAAAAATAACAAAATCAATGGCATTACTCTATAAAGTAAAATAGTTTTTGAATGACAAAGTTTTGAATATATTGTAAAATGTAATGATTGTTCCATATTTAATCTGTTGTATTGAAGTTTGGGGAAAAGCATGTAAAACTATTACAAACCCTGTTTTTATTTTATTAAAAAAAGAGCTATAAGAATTATTAGTAGGAAGTGCTATGGTCACCCAACAAATATTTCATCAGTTTAAATTATTAAAATTTTATGATTTGGTTGAACATAGTATTTTACAAGTCATGTATAAAACTAAAAAAAAATTACCCCCCAAATATTCAATTAAAAATTGTTTAAAGTTATTAAACCCTGAAGGGAATGTAAATGTTTGTAAAACCTCCATTTAGGACTAGTTTGAAGGAGCTGAGTTGTAAATCAGGAAACAGGATTGTGTTGACTTGATATCACCATAAACATTTCTAAAACTATTTATATGTTTTAAAAGATGATTAAATCAAAGCTGTTGGGAAGGTGTGTGCAGGTGAAGTGAAGGTTGTTGTTTGTTTGTAGTTATTTTGTATTTTTTAAACAAGGGGCAGATATTATACACTATTTTCGTCTTTCTGCACATTTTCATTCAGTGTTTTTTTTTAAACTTCTGATGAATTTGTTTTATTTTGAAGAAGAAAAAAAAACATGCAGCGCTGCTGGGGCTGTTTGTTTACGTCGTAGTTTCAGGGAAACGTTGGCTCAAACTTTATTGTGCTTCATCTTCTGACTCTCATCATATTATATCAAGTGGAAACTCTTCAGATTAAACAAGTTAGATGTTCCCACCGCTAGTTAGAACGACTCTACGTCACGTTTTGCAAAATAAAGAAACCGAGTAGGACCTCGCTGCAGATGAGACCTGCAGTAAACCGAACTACGTCCACACCGACGAATTAGTCTTTCCTCTCATCAGTGATGTCGTCTCTTTCTCTTCGCTTGTGAAACTTTGTTCAGTCACATTCTGACGGTCATGAGCACTCGTTTGACTCGTTTTGAAGCGAAAACTTAACGCGCTTTGGAGACTAGCTTAGCTTTTAGCCTGCTACCGCTAACGCCTGCTGCTGGACTGAGCGCTGCGTAACAACGACGTCACCACGCACGTTTTGTGTCACAGCTTTTTCTGTCCGGGCGCGTTGTTGAAGCAGCCGCTCCAACCCGAACAGAAACAGAAAAACGTCAATGAAACGTTGTAAAATCCTATCGAAATATCGAAAATATGCTTAAACTTCATATCATCGTTATTGAATAAATGTATATCGCGATATTTATCGTTATTGAATTATCGTCCAGCACTAGCGTCCAGAGTCCCAGTCCGAGGGTGATCTGTTCACCCTCTGGATAAGCTCGCAAACAGCTGATTTCTCGAGGTCACCGTGCAGACCAGACGTCGGGTGCTCCAGGCATTAAGTCCTGCTGAAGTCTCCCTCTTTTGCGATAGGCCAGTGCTCCACAAACGCCAAAAAGCAAAGCGCTGCCATCGTAATCCAATATAATCCAGATTCTTCACCGCCACAGAGCACAGCACAGAGAGCGAGACGCACACCATCCACACCCACAGGAATCCATGGCGTATCCTCTTCGTCACTCTGTTAGGGTGGACCGGCTCCCCTTGGCCGTTTCTTCTGTGATGATGATGTTCTTCTGTGAAGATGATGAAGAGATGAGAAGAAGTAAGCTTTTAGGACTCAAACAACCTACAAAAACTTCAAAGAAGAAAAATTGAGGTTTCAACTTTAGCAAAGTTTGATAAACCGTCTTCAGCGCTCCAGCACCTACAGTTGTCATCAACAGAGTTAACAACAGCTGTCCAGAACTCCAGGAAGACCATTGTTGACCATTAGAGCCAGCTGTGACCAGACTCCCCGCCTGGATGCCCAAAGACGTGAAAGGGTTCTCACCATTTGACGCTGCTCAAATCATCTCAGCAGAAAAGAGTCCCCGTATCTTCAGGCGGCCGTTTGAAGACAACTCCTGGTAGGAAAGCTGAGCTATACTCTGGAAGGTTGACTTTGGTGTCTGGATTATGACCTGTCCAGGGTATGCCCCGCCTCTCACACAGTGGTTGGACATGGGCTCCGGCGACCCCTGTGACCCAAAATGGAAGAAACGGGTAAAAGATAATGAATGGATGGATGGACTTTGAACTTTTAGGGGTGGAGATTTGAGTTGCCAGATCTGAGCAAATAGTTGCTGAAACACAGCCTGTCAAAATGAAAGATCCTGGAACTTGTTCTGGCTCAAATTAACCACTGAGCCAGACTTACTGGAGCAATGCCTCATTACTGAGGATGAGGACCAATACATCAATAGATATATCTCCTGCTCCATACCATCACTTGTGAACAAGACACTAAAATATGTAAACTCCTCCACCTGAGGCAAAGGCTCCTCCCAGTGGAATGCTACCTGGAGGGGGCATTCCACCTCTTCTGCAAAGTAGTTCATCTTTATAAAACACTCTTTTCCCTTTTTAGAACATTGCCATTTCTATCTGTACCAATCCTGCCACATATTCTTTGCAGCCTAATCCCTGTCTTGTCAGTTACAAGTTGTTCTCTCCCCACTTATGCTTCTTTGCCATTGATAAGTGTGGCTCCACTCCACTCAGTTCTCCTTGGATATTCCCAGTTTTAGGTAATTTGCCACTACAGTAGAGGTTGACCTCTTCGCCATGCTGTGGAAGGGTTCCTCATTGTAATTTGGGTGGTATCGTAGTAAATGTTTTTTTTTGTATTTGAACCACTCTGCTCATTGTGGTCGTTAATTGTCCTATAATCTGACTTCAGTTTCTTTAGCTTATCCTGGCACTGCCTTTAAGTCCGGGTGTAGCCATGCTGTGCCATCCTCTCCATTATCTCTCAATAAATGCACTCATTTCTTGTGACGCCATCCGTCAACACAAGGAAGTGGGGGTTCAAGTGTTGTTTGCAGTTTTGCTGGGTGAGTCATCCAGTGATGTAGTAGCTTCGCTAGTCAATCAATGGCTATAAGAATAAACCTTACAGCAACCAACAGACCTGACTCCAAGCACAGTCCAACACACACACATCTTCGAAGGCGGACCACGGTTTTATACCTCTAGATGACGTCATCGCCTCGTGGGACCAATCCTGGAATCGAACCGCCTTGGAACCGCCCTAGAACTTTTCTACTCTGTGAGTGATCCGCCTCTCAGCCAATCAACTACCAGCTCTGTATGTCAATCCATAGATATAATAAACACTAGATAAGCTGAGGCGGAGTCTCCGGCGTCGTCACGTGGCAGCCATCTTGCGACAGACAGCAACATTAGCTGCAGCTGTTGAAACTGAATGGAGGTGAGGGGTTTACACAAACAAAAATACTCTTAACTCGCTGTAATCTTGACGGATTTACAAACGGTTTATCTTTTTAAAAACGTTATTAACGTGGCTATGATTTCTTTGGTAGTCAGACAGCACTTTTGTCTTTTTTAAAACGTTTTATTCATGTTTTGGGTGTCACACTCATCGAGAATCTAGAATCTGTTTTTATTACACCAATAACTATTTTATTACAAACTACTGTAAATGACTATCTTGATCATGATTGTATTTATTAGCATACTATTAACAAGAGCCTTTGATTAAGGGCTAGCTAGTACAGTATTCCAAATATTTCCCCAGCATTCTTAGATCACTAGGAGCTCTTTGTTTTTAACTGAACTAAAGCTGCACATGATTTCCAAGCGGTTTGGTATGTTCAACACTAATTACTGCTTTGTGTTTTACAGAAATACTCTTTGACAAGATGCCTGACTTTTGTGCAGCCTATGGATGCTCCAATAGGCGTAACATCAAAACAAGAAACCTTGGGATCACATTTCACAAGTAAGACTCTGTGACAGTATTATTACTTTAATTAGAATAATCATAGTTATATTTTGGATCAGTGCACATTATTGGTCATGCTACACACCAAAATGTGAGATAATATTATTGACATAATATTATACATAATATATATTTACATAATAATGACATAATATATATTTACAGCACTTTGGTTGACCTTGTTGTTGTTTTAAGTGCTCTATAAATAAAATGGTATGGTATGGTATACGGCTTGTAAAAGTATCTTTATATAAATTATGATGTATGATTTAGTGTTTCTTTTGGACACAATTTTTAATAGCTGTTTTATTGTACCAAAAGTAAATGCAAGCACACCAAAAGTATGATATATGTGTATAATTGTCATTACTATAATTCAAAGGTAAAGAAAGGAAGTGTGGAAAATAATGACCATCTTCTTCATGTTTTTAAGGTTTCCCAAAACCAGAGAGAGGAGGCGGCAGTGGGAAGTTGCCCTGAGAAGAGAGGGTTTTGTTGCGCTGGACAGGACACTGCTCTGCAGTGATCACTTCAGTTCTGAGGACTTCAGTCACCACCATATGCTGCTCTCATTAGTTGTCTCATTGTTTTTCAAGCTAAGGCTACATCACTTGGCAAAAATCAATAATTTGCGTTTACAGAGTGGCAACATGAGGCAGAAGCACACCAAGGCAGTCCTTTTTAAAGGGCATTAGCTCCAAAAACACAAAGATTTTAACACTGGACTCTGTGTCGTCAAACGGGTTATTCACTAAACTCTCGGTCATGTGATCATTCAGTTTGCACTATTTCTCATATTTGCACTAATGTTTGTATTACATCACTGCCTATAGTCATACTACTGTTTACATTCTCTGTTTACATACTACTGTTTACATTCAATGTTCACATTTATTAATACTGTTTACATTTATTACTACTGTTTACATTTATTACTACTGTTTACATTTACACTACTTTTATATCTACACCACTGCTGATACACATACAGTATTCTCTGACCAGCCTTATTTAAGGATGCCCAATGTGCCTTACTGCATATGCCATTCTATAACAACATGAACTACTACCTCATGCATATACTGTGTACATTAACTGATATGCTGCTTTGCCACTTTGCAAATGTCAATGCTAGAACCTTTAGTTTATTTTATAGTTATACTTTTTATACTTTTTTACTTTTTGTACTAGTATGCAAAAACTCAGAACAGTATTATGTTCATTAAATGTTTAGTGCTTTAGTTTTTAGAGTTGGTGTAAATTTTCATACTCTTATACCACTATGCAAAAACTCAGGACAGTGTTAAAGTTTTACTATTTTATGCTTATGTCTATTATTATATGTTTCAGTGTTTTAATGTTTAAATAGTTACTGTTGCACCGAGGGAGTGAGAGTCTTGTCACACTATCAGATGTCACACTATCAGATGTTTATTTTTGTTTATTTGTTTGTTTATTTATATTTCTCAATTATTAAATCTTTTCATGTATCTAAAAAGAATAAACTACACATATTGACCAAGGTTGGTGTAATAATGTATTTAATATTACATAATATTTAAATGTGTAGGGAAAAAAATTGGCATAAATTAATTTCATATCACCAATAATAATACTATTTATGATGAAATAGTATTAAATATTTATTAGCATTGTAACATATGTCAGTTAATTTCGCTGGAAATAAACATGTATTTAGAAATAGATGTAAATATAATCTTATTGTGTATACTGCTAGTGCAATACAGTGTCTACATAACGTTATTTTCATGTGAACGTCCATCTTAAGTATACCATATTATAACAACATCTCTCACATTTATAACAAACCAAACCGTTTTAAAATCGGATGGAAATTAAGCAAGTTATGGTTATTTTAATAGTGAATGCACCATTCACATTCATGTTAAGAGTGGGCGTTCTGTCTGTCCCAAGATGGCCGCCGTCTGACGATGTCGGTCTCCATTGGCCAACAGCGGGGCTGTCTTATCTAGTGTTTATTATATCCATAGATATAATAAACACTAGATAAGCTGAGGCGGAGTCTCCGGCGTCGTCACGTGGCAGCCATCTTGCGACAGACAGCAACATTAGCTGCAGCTGTTGAAACTGAATGGAGGTGAGGGGTTTACACAAACAAAAATACTCTTAACTCGCTGTAATCTTGACGGATTTACAAACGGTTTATCTTTTTAAAAACGTTATTAACGTGGCTATGATTTCTTTGGTAGTCAGACAGCACTTTTGTCTTTTTTAAAACGTTTTATTCATGTTTTGGGTGTCACACTCATCGAGAATCTAGAATCTGTTTTTATTACACCAATAACTATTTTATTACAAACTACTGTAAATGACTATCTTGATCATGATTGTATTTATTAGCATACTATTAACAAGAGCCTTTGATTAAGGGCTAGCTAGTACAGTATTCCAAATATTTCCCCAGCATTCTTAGATCACTAGGAGCTCTTTGTTTTTAACTGAACTAAAGCTGCACATGATTTCCAAGCGGTTTGGTATGTTCAACACTAATTACTGCTTTGTGTTTTACAGAAATACTCTTTGACAAGATGCCTGACTTTTGTGCAGCCTATGGATGCTCCAATAGGCGTAACATCAAAACAAGAAACCTTGGGATCACATTTCACAAGTAAGACTCTGTGACAGTATTATTACTTTAATTAGAATAATCATAGTTATATTTTGGATCAGTGCACATTATTGGTCATGCTACACACCAAAATGTGAGATAATATTATTGACATAATATTATACATAATATATATTTACATAATAATGACATAATATATATTTACAGCACTTTGGTTGACCTTGTTGTTGTTTTAAGTGCTCTATAAATAAAATGGTATGGTATGGTATACGGCTTGTAAAAGTATCTTTATATAAATTATGATGTATGATTTAGTGTTTCTTTTGGACACAATTTTTAATAGCTGTTTTATTGTACCAAAAGTAAATGCAAGCACACCAAAAGTATGATATATGTGTATAATTGTCATTACTATAATTCAAAGGTAAAGAAAGGAAGTGTGGAAAATAATGACCATCTTCTTCATGTTTTTAAGGTTTCCCAAAACCAGAGAGAGGAGGCGGCAGTGGGAAGTTGCCCTGAGAAGAGAGGGTTTTGTTGCCCTGGACAGGACACTGCTCTGCAGTGATCACTTCAGTTCTGAGGACTTCGATCGGACAGGGCAGACTGTTAGATTAAAAGATAGTGTTGTTCCAACACTTTTCAATTTTCCATCGCATCTTCAAAAGGTATGTATCATCGACCTACAAGATTTCAAGATGTATAAGATTGATATGTCTATAAACTACTGTATATATAAATATGTGGTTAAATGTCACAGTTTAGTATTTCTTTCTGCAAATTTAGCAATAAACAATGTGTTGTTCTTTACATAGCACATTTTAGACACTCTACTTTTGTTTATTTTAGCTTGTAAAAACAAGAGGCTCAAACACCTCTAGAAGAATAGAAGACAACCTGGCAATGGACCTGTCTCAGGATAAAGCTCAGTCTGATGTTGTGAGTATTAATTGATTCACACAATTGATAAGTGAATAATTATTTTTTTTTAAACTGTTAAATTCCACATTAATATTATTTATATATTTGTATATTTTTGCAAAGCAACTGGAAGCCACTGCAAAGAGGCGAAAGTGCTGCAAGCGGCAGGCCACTGACCACCCGTATTCACTGCCTCCTTGCCCCAAGGCTATATATGCCAAACTTAATGAAGCCTCAGCTAGAGTGAGGAAATTGCAGAGGGAGAAATCGAATGCCTTGGCAAGAGAAAGGAGGGCCAAGAAAAGCATGCTGTCTCTTCTAGAGGAACTGAAGGAGAAAAATCTCATCAATGAAGAGCTAAAAGACAAGCTTGAATGCTACTCGGGTAAATTAAAAATATTACATTGAATACATAGTATATAGGGTATTTTATGTTCTTTGGTGAAATGACACCCACTAAATCACTCTTAACTGTTTTTCAGATCTTCCAGTTCAACTGTTGTCGAGGCAGGGCAGCAAGTACACCAAGGCCCAGAGAGAGTTTGCCCTTACGCTCCATTTGCATGGGCCAAAGGCATATCACTATCTGAGAGACACTCTGCATATTTGCCTCCCACATCCGAGATCATTGCAAAGGTATTCTTCATTATGTTTGACTGTAAACTAAATCACTTGGAGAAACTTAAGCGCTACATATTGTGTTACCATGAATTGTAGAACTTGCTGAAAAAGGCTTACATTTTTAACTTTTTAGTGCAATGGCATCTATTTTTGGGATGCCAAGTGTTTTCAGTAGGGATGCTTAGTGTTTAAATGATTGTATGGTTAAATTTTTACTTTTTTATTTTACTAAGGTGGCTGAGCTCTGTTGATGCCAAACCTGGTCTAAATAAAATGATGTTGGACATGCTGGAGCAACGTCGCAAAGCAGATGAGGCCAAATACGGATGTGTCTCTTTGATGCTGGATGCCATGGCCATCAAAAAGCATGTTCAATATGATCCTCAGACACAAACAATGTCTGGATTTGTGGACATGGGAGATCGGATAAATGAAGCTGACATTGCCTCTGAGGCTCTGGTGTTCATGGTGGTTGGGCTTCAAGGTTATTGGAAAGCTCCGATTGCATATTATCTGACCAAGTCCCTAACACCAGAGACACAGAAAGTGTTGGTAGAGCATGCATTAGAAGAGCTTCATCATCGCCAGATAAGAGTGGTGTGCCTGACAATGGATGGTCATGCATCCAATGTCAGTATGTGCATGCAGCTTGGCTGCAATCTAAAGGCAAACCCCCATGAGCCCTTGAAGACCCATTTCCCACATCCAGTAACCCAAGAAAATGTTTTTGTTATGATGGACGCTTGCCACATGCTGAAGCTGACACGCAATATGTTGCAGGTACATGCTGATTAATCTCTATTTGCTTTGGTTTACTGTATTCTGCTATTTATACATGCTGATTGTATATGGGTAGTTGTGGAGAATATGTTTCCTTAAATTTGATATGTGCAATGACAAAAAATATTCTGAATCTACAGGCATACAGCCCAATTACAAGTATCACTGGCATTATCAACTGGAAGAACATAGTTGACCTGAACAATGTCCAAAAAAAAAGTGGACTACATGCAGCCAACAGAGTCACAGATAAGCATGTGAACTTTGCTAATCAGAAGATGAAGGTATGTTTGTATGATGATTTCATGTGTAGAGGGCTGCAATAGAAATGCGGTCTAGAGGTTTTTGTATTTTTATCCTTGTGGATGATGTCTGTATCTTATAGTGATAATATGCTCTTTATCTGAATTCAATCAAGGTCTCCCTGGCTGCTCAGACTTTGAGCAACTCAGTGGCAGTGGCGCTACGTGCCTTGCGGGAGATGGGCTATGCAGAGTTCACGGAATGTGAAGCTACTTCAGAATTTCTTGAGGTAATACAGTAAGGGATTTTCATCATTGACATAATTTATTTCAATATTCTTAACATTTGAGTAATTAATTGCTTTTATCCCTTTAATCCTGGTGCCATCCACATTTTATCATGTCAATGGTTTTACTTAAAGTTTTCACAATAATGTAAATTTAGCAGTTTTGAATAATCACACCAAACTGAACACCAAACACAGACACATTGGAATTTGAGCGTTAACAACTATTAAATAATTATGGCCATCCTCAAATTCAACAATATGCAAGTACTTTGATAAATACCTACCTACGAAGCACCCTTCACTTCTTCTACATCTCTGATTTACAAGTTTAAAGAAGTTCAGAAATGTAATTTTAAAAAGCACAGCCACAGAGAAAATGAAGAGGAATGAAATACCCAGTCATGATGATAATTTCAGTGCTTCCTGTTAATTTAGATACTTGTCTGTAGATAATGGACACGCTGTTTGACATCTTGAACAGTCGCAATCCCAGAGCCAAAGGGTTCAAAGCCCCCCTTGCTCATAGGAATTGGACAAGCACCAAGGAGTTCTTGTCAAAGGCCAGGGGTTACTTGCTCTCATTGAAGCTGGAAGATGGCACACCCCTTTATCGAACAAAGAGGTTTCTTAAAATAGTGATTGTTATATTAGTGATGCACTACAACCATTTCTACACCACACAATGTTATTGTTAATGGGTATTGGCATATGGGTTTATTTTATTCTTCATTACAGTAGTTGTATAAACTACCGTAGTTATAAGTAATGATCCAAAGTAAAGATACTACAGTATTACAAACAGCTACACTTTACCGGTTTTAGTGCATCTCTAATGCTATCTCCTCAGTTCTTCTCACCTCTCTGCATGGAGTTCATAATATGCTCTTCTCTGTCTGCATCGCGTTCATAACATGCTCTTTTCTGGTGATGGTACGTCTTATCTTATCAGGGTGTTTTGCTACAATATATTTGCTGTTTTAAAATACGTCTCTGTTCCTGCTCTTGTGTTTAGTCACCGCCACCCCTAAAAAATTAAATGTTAAGATCCTAAACTCATTCTTTCTTGGGACCTCTTTGTAATTATACAATATTTGCTTTATTTCATTAAGATTCCTGTCTATCCTGGGATTTATCATCAATATTGACACATTGATGTCAATGGTTCCTGTGCTGCTTGATGGGCAGCGATATATCCTGACCTACAGGTTCAGCCAGGACCACTTGGAGCTTCTCTTTAACTCCATCAGAGCATGTGGTACAATTCATAATTATTTTTTAACACAACACTAAGTGACCGTAACTGTCAGCAACTGTATTGTTTTCATTTTGTTGTTTTCAATTTGTTGATCCATGTTTTCTTTTTTTTTAGGAAAATACATTTGGTTTGTTTATTTGTTTGAAAAATCGGTGAATATGTAATATACTGTTATATATCTTGTGTCTATTTTAAGGTGGATGGAATAACAACCCTAGTGCCAGCCAGTTCAAGAACATTTTCAGAAAGCTGATGGCCCGGTGTGGTGTTAAACCAAGCATAAAAGGCAATGTGACCGCACAGGATGAGACAGAGTCACTACCAGTTGAACCAGTGTCCTCTGCTGACCAGTTCTACCACATTGACACATCTACAAACCTGTCAGCTGTAGATATGTCCTCTGTAGAAGAAGAAGATCTTCCATCACCATTTGCTGACATTCCTGCTCTTATACATGACCACAGCTACCTTCCCAGCCGCTTCGATGGTCTTGTGGAGAACACACTTGTGTACATTTCAGGTAGA
>JBBPBX010067799.1:0-12495 GCA_038048925.1 Garcialebias charrua | reverse complement strand
ATAATAAACTACTACTTGTATTACTATTCCTACTTCGCAGTTTTTCACTTATTGCGGGACTTCAGGGTACAGATCCCCCACGATAAACATTGAACATTGGATAAACATTGGCCCTTTTTTGTGCTTGATATATTTGTTCTAATTTAATATATATTTTATGTAGTTTTTAAACAAGCGTTGGTCACTTGAATGAATTGTGGGTATTTTAAAAAGGGAACTCTGGATCTAACTTATAATTAGATTTTCTGAAAAGGGACATTAACCCAAACTGTCTCTGGCAACCATTCTAGTGGATTTTCAAGATGCATGTTTTTTTGCTTTTCTGCTAGTGTAACAGTTTGTTAAACAGTGTTTACTTGAATTTTTAGAGTCGTTCTAATATGACAGGAATGCACTTTAGTCTTGGCCCCACTTTGACTAGTGTTGGCTCATCATTCTGTCAGAACTGCTGTTTCACCTAAATGTTGCTCTTCCAAAAACTATCTACAACTGGTAAGATATTATTTGTTCATGAGGTTTTCACCGAACCCCTCTTTAAAATGTCTTGAACACAGAGACGTCAATAGTATATTTTTATAGAAAAAAATGCATAAACTAAACTAAAATTATGATAAAATCTCCCCAAAATTGCAAAATTGCTAATCAACCACTTGTCTCATTTAAAATGTGTGTAAAAGTGGAGTCCTTTTTTTTTTGACAACAGATATTAAATGCAATAAATGCATATAAGTAAAAAAAATATATATTAGATGTATTATTTTCTAATTAATTAAAACATGATCATGATGCCGAGGTTCACCTAAATTAAAAATTTTCTGGACAGTGTGGATCCTAGCAGGATTTTACCAAACCCTTATTTTGCCTCTAAGCACCGTTTTCTTTTAAACAAGGCCCCTTTATGCATCAGCTACAGCCTCAGCACCACCAGCTCCCAGCAGTCCACAAGGAGCCATCTGACTGAAATGCAGGAAGCAAAGGAAGAAAGAGGGAGAGATAAATGCGGGAGAGAACTGAGATGGTCTTTGTCGAGGAAGTCCGCCCGATATTCATTCACTGAGGAGAGTTGAGGCGGTGAAGACGTGGAGACAGGAGCATGGATGCAGTCTGTGTGCGTTTGTTCCTGTCTATATCATGTCTCTATGTCTTTTTGTCCACCAACTCTGAGGGAGCATGTTCATATACGACGTTACATGCTTTAGTGTGCGTGTGCGTATGTGCACAGGCTCCCTGAGGTGGCGCCGAGCATCCGTGTGCTGCTTTAACAGGCTTAGCTGTGCAGCATGTTGAACAGGCTTCAACATGCTTCCATGGAGAGAGAGAGGGGGGGAGCAATTACCCCGACTCCCCCGCAGCACATACACATAAAACACACAGAAGAAAAAACAAGCTGCAGATTACCCTGATTAGTTTAGCACATACACATTCTCTCTTTTTTTTAAATTTATTTCTCACAAGAGATAAAGTCCCCAAGGTCAGACTGAATGAGTTATTCATCAGGGTGCTGCGTTCACGTGTGTCTGGGTGTGTGTGCGTGTGCACTGCAGAGTCTGGGACTATGTGTTTGACTTTGTCTGTGCCAGCGGGCAAGCGCAGGGGGGCACATGTTAAAGATGAAAATGGATATTTATCATCGCACGGAGCTTAGAGAGAATGAGCGAGCGTAGGAGGGGAGAGGTAGTGGGAGGAAACGTAATCGCTGAGGAGGAGAAAATAAAAACTGGGATGAAGGGAAGAGGAAGAAGTGGAAAACTCAGCTGGGTCAAAAAACAACCTCATGACTATTATTTCTGTGAACTGTTTTGATCTTATATATTTCAAAATGTTGAGCGCTTTCACAAGTTTTTTTTTTTTAATATATATTTCAATTTAAAGTACTGGTAGTCCCTCGCTACTTCCCGGTTCATTTATCGTGGACTCGCTCTATCGCGGTTTTTCAAAATAAGATTGGACATGACACACAATTGGCTGATTGATGGATGAGCCATGCAATTGACAAGTGATTTTTATTTAAAATAAATTATGTTAAATTATTTAGCACCTTCTGCATCGTTGTGCAGCCCACACTGCAGGATAAACTTCCTGCTGCAGCTGATCAGCTGTTCACCGTGCAGTGAAGAAGTGGGTGTGGCCAAGAGCACTTGCTGGTGGCAAAGAGCAGAGGAGGCAGGGAGCTGAAATCATGACATTCTGAGATCTTTTAGAGCATTTAAAGTATAGAAACATTGTTTAGAATATTGCAAGAGTGTGGGAAGGGTTTAAAATGTCTTTATATACAGTATCTATACAGGTAGTCCCCGACTTACGAGCACTCTTACTTACGAGGTCCCGGACTTACGAGCTGGCGAAAGAGAAGTAAATTTGTAAAAAATACAGCAATTTTTTGTGTTTTTAGATGAAAGTGTGTTAGCTAACCGTTTGGAAACACGTTTCCGACCATGTTTATGAACTAATATGAACGTTTTTGATGAAAAACGAGTGTTCGTAGTAGCGCTAGCATAAATGTTCCAACTTACGAGCGAAAATCCGGACTTACGAGAACACGTGCTTCGTGTTCCAACTTACGAATTTTCGTGTTACGAGCAACTCGCAGGAACGGAACTCGCTCGTAAGTCGGGGACTACCTGTATATATATCTATCTTCGTTTAACATCCGTTTTCCCGATTCCGGGGTGGGACGTCACTTCTTTGTCGCCAAGTTTTTGATGCCAGATTAGGCGGTCAGTTGCGTCCAGTTCATTGAGGTTCAACGCTTTCGGATCTTGTTGAATCGTTTGCGCCCAGGTCTTTTATATATATATATATATATATANAGCTATGAGTCCTCCCCCAGATGTAACCCTCCTGGCTGCATACGAGTCCCAAACCTTACCGGTGGTCTGCGGTCCTCAGTGGCCGCCTCCACTTTGCGGTTCAGTTCATAAAGCAGCTGATTCATGGAGGTCACAGCACGGATCACACTCTCGTTTTGAGAAGGGAGCTTCGACAACGTGCGTTGATCGCCGCGGAAGTCTTCCTGATTTTCCAATAGAAGAGAACTCCACACAAGCCAAAAAGCAGAGCACCTGCTATCATAAATCCAATTATGAATAAATCATCCACATCTTCGACAGAAAGCACGTCCAAGCATAACATCTTCCATTCTCCCCAGGAATCCATGATATACCCAGCCGGATGCGACTGCAAAGGGCAAGCCGGTTCCCCAGGACCGGAACACTTCGTAGAAATTTTTTTATCAATAGAGTTGACAGCACACGAAACCAGATCCATCTTCAATTTGCGTTCGAGTGAGCACTGAAAAACTGCAGACAAGACAAAGTGGCCAAGCAGGGAGAGGAAAAGGAGCGGAGGAGAAAAAGCTGCTGCTTCGTCCAGAGCCGGAAGTGAAAAGATCCGTTCTTACGCGGTGTCGTAAACCGATTTTCGACGTAAGTTGGAATATACATACATACCGTACTGCCCCATATACATGTACAGTACTGTATTACTTAGCCTATCCTAACAGTACCTTACATAATTATCAAAAACACATACGTTTGGGAGCCATAATGAAGGGGAAAAGAGTTAATGGCCAACCAGGATGCTGTTAACGCCGTTCTCCTCGGTCCATCCGCTGTACCTGTATTCCGTTTTCCATTTACGACGTAAAACCGCATTCACAGTACAGTACAGTATTCCTTCGCCGCTGCACCGCGTACAATACAATATTTTCCGCCGCTGCTTTACGTTTACGACGTAAAACCGGTCCATCTGCCGTATTCCGCATTCCGTTTACGACGTAAAACCGCGTTCACAGTACAGTTTTGTTTGTTTTTTGAATGTCCTCTGACTTAGTTTTTTAGAGAGTACAGTGCAGAATTCCTCTGCCGCTACGTTTACGACGTAAAACCGAAAACTGTGTAACTCGGCTTTTCAAAATATATATATATTTTTTTAATGGGAGATGCATCGTAACCACGAAACGTCGTAACTTGAGACCGTCGTAACCCGAGGACTACCTGTATACTCAAGGAGAGTTTGACACCAAGCACACACACACACACGTGCAGAGCTGTGTCATGCCACCATCAGTGGCTCATGGCCACCTGCAGTGAGGTGTGTTTGTATGTCATTCATACCTGATGATCACCTGTCTCACTTCAGCCTGCTCTGATCGACCCTCACTGACACAGAAACTCAGATTAGTTTTTTAAAGGCCACCATCATTTACATGTTGAGCCTGGCTGTCTACTACTTTTTTATATGGTTTTATTCTCAAAACGATATATTTTTAATGCTGGAGCACCTCCAATCTGAAATGTTCCAATTATCTTGTGTTTTTAAGCCCAACTCCTAAAATAGGCAGTGACTGGCCAAAAACTGTAAACTGTTGCCTCATGCCAAATAAATCTACTCAGTGATGTTGATAAGTAACGAGGAAAAAATAGATCAACTGTAATCTGCTTCTTCAGAACGTGGACAGATGCTGCTGGAAAACTTTTGGTTCATATTGGCCTGACAAGAAAAAGAAGGTCATCGTAACTTTTAGTGTCTTCGACTCCAAACTAAAGTGATTTTATTTTAAAGATAGCAACATTTTCAAAACGGGCAACTTTTTAGATCACATTGAAATCTGTTCGTGTTGTAATAGTCACAATACAGACGTTCCTCCTCAGCATTCATAGGGTCTCTAAAGCCTGCCCCCTTTCATGGGATTGTTATACACACCTCTGACTTTTATTTCTCATTGAGCAACACAAGACTGTAGTGGTTCATAAAAATCCACCGTGGGGCCTGAATACAGCTGGATGCATAGCAAGCAGCAATTCATGGCTCTGTCAGAGCATCATCACTGGATGGAAGCTCTTGATGTGTGAATGTTTATGAAGCATTCACACTATTGTGATCCATTTTTCTTCCATATGTTTTTCCAGCATCTTTCTCGTTTTACATTTTTTGTGCTGTTTCAACAAATCATACTGTATATCAAAACATTCAGCTGTTTCAGGAGTCGGGTGCTTTGGCTTTTGGTGTTGGTGCAACTTTAGCTGTTTGAATATATTTAGCCTTTTCTGCCATTTTTTTACCTCACAGAAAATGAATTGAGCTCGTTTTACATCCTTCAAATCTTTAGATCTGTTTGTAACCTTTACTGTTCCTTTCATTTTTTGTTCTGCTTCAGCTTCTTTCAGCTTCTTTGTGCAAATGCAAACTTTTTTCCAGCTAATCTCAGCTGATTTTTCAGCTGTTTTGTGCTCCTTTCAGATTATTTCTGCTAACTACAATTTTTTTTTGCCTCTAACTTCTTCCTGGTAATTTCACCTTCTTATGCTCCTTTCAGCTTATTTCTGCAAATTCCAGCTATTTCTGCTTCAGCTACTGTTTAGCTGTTTTTGCTCATTTGACCTTTTTTCAGATAATTTCCACTTTTTGTGCTCATTTATGCTTCTTTCAACCTAATTGGGCAAACGTGTTCTTTATGCTTTCTTTTGCTAATATAAGCTTGTTCTCACTTTTCAGCTACATTTTTAGCATTTTTGTAGCTAATTTCAGCTGTTTTCAGATACCGGTAAATTCAAGATTTTCTTGGTAATTTCGGCTACTTTCAGCCTAATTAAATTATTTTTGCTCATTTGAGCTTCTTATGCTCCTTTCAGCTTTTTTCTGCTAGTTTTAGCTTTTTTTGCTCTTTTAGCAGGTAATTCCACATTTTTAGCTCATTTCAGCTCTTTCAGCTCATTTTTAGCTCATTTCAGCAAAAAAAATAGCTGAAAAGTAGCTGAAAAGGCAGAAAGAAACTTACCGGTAGTTCTTTCTGCCTTTTCAGCTACTTTTCAGCTTTTTTTTTTTTTTGCTGATCTCAGTTTTTTTTTTTGTAGCTTGATTATAGCTACTTGATGACTGTCTTCAACCTAGTGAGTTAACACAAATTAAAACAGAAATAAAAATGTTTAATGTGATGCTAACCTTCCTGTTTTTTCCATTGTATCCCACTTTAAAGAGGTTTTAATGTCAACAACACTATACTAATAATGATAATAGCAAGTAAACAAATTGCACGCAGTGTTAATGCTTATTGCAGAAGAACTTGCTGAAAAACAGCTGAAATTAGCTAAAATGCTGAAATGTAGCTGAAATGGAAGAACAAGCCTAAGTTAGCAGAAGAAAATAGAACCAACACAATTCCTGAATTTGGTTTAAACGAAAAGAAATTAGAACTAAAATTGAAAATTGACCTTTATTTAGAAAATTATCACTTGGACTATTTTATCAATGAAGATCCTGGAAGTGTGACTCTTGGTGTGTTCTGTGTTTCAGAAATGCTGCTGGATGACTTCCTGGTGACCTACCTTGTGTTCATGTCCACTAATGACCTCTGTGAGGCGCTGCTGGGACAATATCCTTCATGCATGCAGAAGCAAAGTCTCACACATGAGTTGTCTCACACGTGTCTCCACGTTGTCTTTTGTTGTCTCCTTGACCGCACTCACCTATAGCAGCGCACGCTGCCGGGGCCAAGAGGAAGGCAAAGATACGCTCTTCAGGAAGCGCAAGGTACTGCGGCTCGTCTCCCACTGGAGCAGGCTTTACAAGGACTTCCTCAAGGAGGAGGAGCATGTCAGGAGCTTCATGAAGGTATGGCAGCGCTGGCATCCATCATCACTAACAATATTCATCTGTGGATCGGTTTGGTCACATTTCTCAAAAGTGTCTTGAGGGCTGTTATCAAGTTTTGCGGAACTGGATAAAGTATTTATTCTGTGTTATGTCTTTATTATTATTATTCTTTGCACGGTGCACTGAATCAGACTGGACTCTTCTGATTGTGTGACACCAGACAAGAGACTAAACTCACTCGTGAGACAAATTGAGAAGCCGAGACGGGATGTGGTTAGAAACACCTCGGCTCCAGTCGCTTGTTCCCTCATAACCTGACAGCTCAGCTGCTGTTGCTATGGAAACCAAGGTGGTAGGGTTGATGAGGGTATAGCTTTATATAGAGTGTGTAACCCAGGTGATGGTTGCCTAGTAACATAAATGATAACGGAATTGGACTTTTGAGGCTACGGTGGGTCAGTGACCGTGATAAAGAGCTGTGTGTGTGAGCCATGTGTGTGTGTGTGTGTGTGTGTGTTTGCTGATCTGTGCAAATTCCTGTTGTTTGGACCTTCAGAATTTTTACGCAGGTTATTAATTATCCATCCTACACACCCAGACTCCACAGGACAGACGTTATCTCGTAACATTAGTTATTAAATGAGCTGCAGATGCTGTCCTCAACCTGAGCAATGGTGTTAATTTTTGTTTCTAACAAATGCCACAAGAGAAAATAGCTGCACCTAAACTTCCTGATTACAGAAATATTTTACAATCCATCAAGACTTATTATTATTAGTTTTTTTTTGGTTGGATGAAAATTGAATAGTCAACGTCTTACCTGCAGCAGGCAGCAGTTAGCCCATTGTTATTTAGGATCACCAAGGCGATAGACAAGCTTGTTTAGATGATATTTGGAATGATGTCATCAAAATAGTAAGTTTATCAGCATCTTAAACAACTCTGATCGAATGAGCATTTTTACAAAATGTCACTTTTGCATCAGATGGTTATTTACCCAGGAGAACACTAGAGCTCCAGCACAACCTGCAAACATGATCCATGCACACCTTCGCCTGGCAAAGCCTCCGTTTGTTTATCTGCCAGCTGCAAAAGTGACACGAGTGTGTTTTTGAGCAACAATTATAGTTTGATTTTTCGATCAAGAATCCCGCCTACATTTCACACCGACAATACGGTGACTGTTTTCTACTGTTCACGAGACACGATGGCTCATCTTCACACAACAACTTTAGAAAAAGCCTGACCGCTCCTTTAACGTGGGCCGTGCTGTCAGGAACATTTTTCATCTTTCCTGCTTTCTCTGTTTGTCAGACACTGTACAGATGTGTTTTAGAGGATCTGTACGAGTTCCCCACGCTGGAAAAAGACCTGAAGGAGTTTCAGAAACTTCTGCGCCGCAGACAGTAAGAGCTTTTGTGCGTTCCTGCTTACAATCTGAAGTGTGATTTCTATAAACCCTCCTGTTTCTGTGTGTTTCTTGTAGCACGGTGGATGACTGTCCTCCAAATCAAAAGGTTTGTCAAAGAAAACCTTTTCACATTGAAACTGTCATCGTTGCTGGTAGCAAACAGTCTCCGATGGAGGTAAAACGAAGCGTTTCAGCTCTCCGTGTGTCTTCTGCTCTTTCTTCGGCAGAGTAAACAAACGTATCAGCAGTTGAGTTTGAAGGAAAACAGTTTGCATCTTCGCAATTCACAACCAGCAGACACAAGAGAAGGTAAGAGGCAGGCACAAGCAGACGTACAGAATGTGAAACGTTTTCCCGAGTTATACGGATAAAAAGTCATTTGATGTGAAGATATACACCCAAATGTGTAGAAATACACAGAGTTCCCCATTTCTGTCTGCTTGTGTCCTTAAAGGTGCTATACAAGGGCGGAGTGACCATCGGGAGTTTCGGGAGAATTCCCGATGGGCCGCGTCATGAATGGGCCGATAGGCGCACGGGGAAAATGATGACGTTTGAATAAATCTGCTCAAAATCGACTTGTCCCTCCGAGGCTGCAGGCTGCAGCCTCTTAAAGCGCTGATCCCTTTAAGAGACTGCGCTCACTGGGCCGGCAGTTTGGGAGCTACCATTTGATAAAAAACACCCCTGAAAATTCACCGTTGGTTGAGTCCAACCCAGGAGCGAAGCACGTATTTTCCAAAACATCAGGTGATGGAGCAGCGCGGAGTCCAAACTGCTAATTAGCAATAAAAATGGATAGGAAGAGGCCAGGTGGAGCTGAAAAAGTCAGGTTGAAGAAAAGAAAGGCGTTACAGGAGGAAGCTGCCAAATGTGCAAAGCTTACAGACATTTTTTCAAAGAGACAGACAGAAGAAGCAACAGGTAATGACATAAATTAAAAACTAGCATAATAAATTAAGCTAATGTCACAACGTTGTACACTATGTCACTAAACATGCATGAAAGTCAAGTGGACCTAAACTGACATAGCCTAAAAATAAAAGCAGAAATATATAAATTGACCAATAAATAAATAAACGTCAAAGGACAATTTAAATTAAAAGAGAACTTTATCTCGTGTTTTAAAAATTAATTGGCCATCATGGTTTTTTTTCCAGCTTAGTTCCAACAAATTATATATTTTAATTCATAATTTTACATTTTACTGTGCTTAAAATACCGGTAGGCCTGTATATTTTTTGTTTTTACTTTTACTCTTGGATGACTTGTGTTATGTAAATGTAATTATTTTTTTCCACACAAGTCCTTATTTACGTAATGAGGCATAAATGCATGAGGTGAAGTGAAAACAGGAGACAGAAAAATGTTAAAGCAACACATTTAATAGACAAATAAAAATAAACTCATGCATATGCATACATATCGGTCTTTTGCAGACACGTGACATTTTGCACTCCCGGTCGCCATATTGTATGGATACCGGTTCATTTAAACAGAGGAAGTCCATGCCTTAGCTGCTACCTCATAAGGATCAATGTTGTTAATTGAAGCTAACTTCACCATGTAACGTTCTCTGGCTTCAAGGTTGAGTTTCTCTCTATAAGGCTTCTGCTCATTTTTATATTTAGTTTGCATTTTGCTGATGTTATTGTTCTGTATCGCACTGTGTTTAACATGGACTTCCTCTGTTTAAATGAACCGGTATACACCCAACATGGCGACCGTAAGTGCAAAAAGACATGAGCCGTGACGTCACGTGCAAAAGACCGATTGCAACCAATGCCAAACTTGTCTCTGATTTTGCTTGTCTTGACCCTAAAAACTTTTCAGAGATGAGGCTTAAAGGACTCAAGAGCTCAGCACTTCAAGAAATAAGCAAAAATCTGCTTAGATTTGATGAGAGAGCCACAGTGAGTACTTTACACAGAGCTGTTCAGTCTAGCATCCCAGTGGGATAGGCTCAAAAAGTCCCCTCTGGAAGAGTCCACTGTCAGGATAGGTACTGAGATGGAACAGGGTGGCCAGGAGGGCTCAGTTGAACCAGAGATTGAACTTGATTGAACTGACAAGGGGAGGGGGGCTCTGTGTTTACATCAACAAAGCATGGTGCCTGGATGCTGCTGTGGTCTACAAACACTGCTCACATTTAGTGGAGTTCATGACTATTAAATGCAGACCGTTCTATTTACCGAGGGAGTTTACAGCTGTTTTGATTGTTGCTGTATATATCCCTCCAAGCTCCAACAGCAAAGTTAGAAGTGAGGCTTTGAATGAACTATATCTGCACATCAGTGAGCAACAAACAGCCCATCCTGATGCTTTTCTCATCACGGCTGGTGATTTCAACCATGCAGATTTAAAGAGTGTATTTCCAAAAACATACAGAAACATAAACTTTGCAACAAGAGGAAACAACACACTGGACCAAGTTTACACCACCATGAAAAATGCCTACAGAGCCCTCCCCCTCCCCCACATTGGTGCTTCTGACCATATCTGTGTTATGCTAAAGCCAGCATACAGGCCGCTGGTGAAAGTCACAAAACCAGTCCGCAAGCAGATACGAGTGTGGCCAGAGGGGTCTTCAGAGGCACTCCAGGACTGTTTTGACACCACAGATTGGGGTATGTTCAAAGAAGCTGCTACCACAAACAACAACACATGTCTCCAGGAGTACTCAGACACTGTATGTTCATACATCGCCAAGTGCATTGATGATGTTACCAACCTCAAAACCATCACTGTTCGGGCTAATCAGAAGCCATGGCTGACAGCTGAGGTTCACAGACTCCTGAAAGCCAGGAATGCTGCCTTCAAAGCGGGAGATCAGGTGGGCCTGAAGGCAGCCAGAAAGAACCTGACCCAGGGCATCAGTGAGGCCAAGGAGCAGTATTCCAGGAAAATAGCTCACCGTTTCAAGGACAGCAAGGATACACGCAGTCTGTGGCAGGGAATACAGACCATCACAAACTACAACCCCCCCCCCAGACCTGTGACAGCTCAACCTCTACGCTGAATGAACTGAATGAGTTCTTTGCTCGGTTTGAGGCAAGTAACAGCACACCTGCACATAAACTCCCCCCCTCTCCTGATGGCCAGGTGCTGGCGCTGTCCTCAGACAGCGTAAGGCGATCATTCATCAAGATTAACGCCCGGAAGGCCTCTGGTCCTGACAACATACCTGGTCGTGTGCTGAAGGACTGTGCAGGGGAACTCGCAGCGGTCTTCACGGACATCTTTAACATCTCACTAAGCCAGGCCATCGTCCCCACCTGTTTCAAAGCCACCACCATCATCCCTGTCCCAAAGAAGGCAACGCCCGCATGCCTCAATGACTATCGCCCAGTAGCACTCACCCCCATCCTGATGAAGTGCTTTGAACGGCTAGTCATGAAAAGCATCACATCTGTCCTCCCTGCCTCCCTGGATCCCTTCCAATTTGCATACCGACCTAATCGCTCAACCGACGATGCCATCTCCTCTGCCCTCCACACAGCTCTCACACATCTGGACACGAAGGACTCTTATGTTAGAATGCTGTTCATCGACTTCAGCTCGGCATTCAACACCATCATCCCCCAACAGCTCATCCATAAACTGGACAGTCTGGGGCTGAACACCTCAATGTGTAACTGGCTGCTAGACTTCCTGACCGGGAGACCACAGACAGTACGGATCGGGAGTAACACATCTAGCACCATCACATTGAACACAGGGGCCCCACAAGGATGTGTGCTGAGCCCCCTTCTATTCACCCTGCTAACACACGACTGCACACCATCGTACAGCTCCAACCACTTCATCAAGTTTGCGGACGACACAACAGTGGTAGGTCTCATCAGCAACAACGATGAGACGGACTACAGGAACGAGGTGAGCCGCTTGGCCTTGTGGTGCGGACACAACAATCTCACTCTCAACGTGGAGAAGACAAAGGAGATTGTCGTGGACTTCAGGAAGAGGGATGCACAACATGCCCCTCTGACCATCAACAGCACCGCAGTGGAGAGAGTGGACAGCACCAAGTTCCTGGGAGTGCACGTCTCAAAGGACCTGTCCTGGAGCAGGAACACTGCAGCACTGGCCAAGAAGGCTCACCAGCGCCTCTACTTTCTCCGCAAGCTGAAAAGGGCTGGAGCTTCAACCTCCATCATGTGCACCTTCTACAGAGGTGCCATAGAAAGTGTCCTGACCAGCTGCATCACTGTGTGGTTTGGTGCATGCACTGCATCCTGCCGCAAGAGCCTCCAGCGCATCGTGAAAGCAGCTGAGAAGATCGTCGGCACCTCCTTGCCCTCACTGCAGGACTTACACAGCAAACGCCTCACTCGGAAAGCCCACCGCATGGCAGGTGATCCCACACACCCACTACACAGCCGCTTTAGACTGCTGCCATCAGGGAGGAGACTGAGGAGTCTCCAGGCTCGTACCAGCAGACTGAGAGACAGCTCTGTTCATCAGGCAGTCAGAATGCTAAACACTCTGCC
>JBBPBX010067798.1:0-19312 GCA_038048925.1 Garcialebias charrua | reverse complement strand
ATGACCTCCCATTAGACATAAGACAGGCCTCTTCACTTGCTGTTTTTAAGTCTCTTCTTAAAACCCATCTTTTTTCTTTGGCTTTTGGTACAATCTGAGATGTTTTAACTTTGTTTTATTGTATTCATAATTTATTATTTTAGTACTGTTTTTAATCCCTTCCATTTTATGATTGTATTGTATTTTGTGCTTGTGTGTACAACACTTTGGTCCTGTTGGTTGCATAAAGTGCTCTATAAATAAAGTTGGTATGGTATGGTACAACGGGCCCCCCAGTTTTTGCATGTGCACGACGCCTTGATGCTACTAAGCTAGCAATCGCGCAGGAAGAGTTTGCTAACACGGAGCGTTTAGGCATCGTGCAACGTTCAAACAGTCCGTGGACCTCCCCCCTGCACATGGTGCCCAAGGCAGACGGCAAATGGCGACCATGTGGGGATTTCCGCCGCCTTAATAACATCACAGAAAACGATCGTTATCCCATCCCCCACATCCAGGATTTTTCAGTGCACCTGGCTGGGACCTCCATTTTTTCTAAAGTAGATTTAGTACGGGGGTACCACCAGGTTCCTGTGCATGTGGAGGATGTCCCTAAGACCGCCGTTATCACTCCTTTTGGCCTGTTTGAGTTTTTGCGCATGCCTTTTGGTCTTAAAGGTGCAGCCCAAACGTTCCAGCGGTTGATGGATTCAGTCTTAAGGGGATTGTCCTTCGTATTTGTGTACTTGGACGACATCCTGGTGGCTAGCAGCTCGGCTGAACAGCACATGTCCCACCTCCGTGAGGTTTTTCAGCGCCTAGCAGCACATGGCCTGATTGTAAATACAGCGAAATGCCAGTTTGGGTTGCCAGTCATTGACTTTTTGGGCCACCGCATTTCTGCCAGTGGTGCTGTCCCGTTACCAAACAAAGTGCAGGCGGTGTCCAATTTTCCACAGCCCCAGTCTGTTAAAGCGCTACAAGAATTTTTGGGAATGGTTAATTTCTATAACCGTTTCCTCCCCAGGGCAGCACAACTGCTGCGACCGCTCTATGGAGCGCTAAAAAATAAAAAGCCCAACGACAGTGTTGACTGGACACCAGAACGCCTACAGGCATTTGGTGAGGCTAAAAGTGCATTGGCCACTGCTGCCCTTTTGGCCCATCCATCCCCAGCGGCACAAATAGCTTTGACAACAGACGTATCTGATGTTGCGGTGGGGGCTGTGTTAGAACAGCAGGTTTCCGGGGTTTGGCAACCGCTTGCATTTTTCAGCAGTACGCTGCGGAACAATGAGCTTAAATACAGCATTTTTGACAGGGAGTTGCTGGCACTTTACCTGGCTACACGCCATTTCAGATTTTTCCTGGAGGGCCGCCAGTTCATTGCATACGTGGACCACAAACCCTTGGTGTTTGCTATGTCAAAAATTTCTGACCCCTGGTCTGCTCGCCAGCAACGCCACCTCGCAGCGGTGTCTGAATTTACTACGGACATTCAGCATGTGGCTGGCAAATCCAACGTGGTGGCCGACTGTCTCTCCCGGGTGCTGATCTCTCCCGTGTACGTTGGTATCGATTTTTCTGCTATGGCTGCGGACCAACGTAGCGACGCAGAAATACTCGAGCCCCAGTCCGGGCCCACAGGCCTCGAGTTGGAGGAACGGCAGGTGAATGACGGAGGTCCTCTCCTGCTCTGTGCGGCAGAAACAAGACCACGTCCTGATTGGTTTTCAAAATAAAACTTTCAGAAAACAAATTCTTTCAGAAAGGAAATGAGTGAGTTACAACAAAGCTCTGCGGTAACTCTGGTTGAGAAACGTAGGTCTAAATGGCATTTGACCACAACGTCCAACCAGTTCAGAGAAGAACCAAGTTCAGTCTTCCCTTTGCACTGAAGCCAAAACGGGAAGTAAGAGTTTTATGTGTAGGGCGGGATCAGCCCAATTCATCCCGCTTATTGGCTGTTTTAAGAAAGTAAAGGAGTGATTTTTCCGTTCCCAGAGTCGGAAGATCTCTGAACGACAGCAGTAAAACTGTTTAGAGAACCGGCCAGATGGACTAGCCAGTAAAGTGAAATATTATGTCTAGCTCGATAGACAAAGCAAAGAAGTTTCACTTAAGAAGTTGCTCTGAACTGTACCTTAGCACACTTGTACTGAAGAATAACCCCAGTACAGGAGTGTCCACTCATGCAAATAACAGATCATCATTAAATGACAAAAATATACTGTTGTGGAGGAGATGAAAAGACGACACAGAAGACGGGATGCAGAACTTCACTTTACTCAACTCCAACAGTTCTGGCGGTAAGCACCAAAAACACACCTTATACATGAACCCTTTCACAATAAAACATCCGGTAAAACATCCGGTCCACTGGGTGTGAGTAGAGTCCCCTAGTGGTCCACCACACACGCCCCCCCAGAACACCCAGTAAGGTCCATTACTAGTCCAGAATTTTAGGTTTGATCAAACGACCAGAACGGCTGAACCTGGGCCCTGCGGAACCAGTCTGATGAAGCGGAGGGCGACGAGGAGGGCCTACAGAAGAGTCGGGCTCCGCAGGCCGTTGAAGTCTCTGGAAGGAGGACAGCAGTCCATTAGCAATGCGGATGGAGGTCTGCCCCTGCGAGGAGCCTGGGCCGTAACAACCTGATCATCTGACATAACATGAGCCGGTTTAAGCCTATCGATACAGACAGTCTCAGTACGACCCCCTAAATCCAAAAGGAAATGCTTTGGACCTGGCTGGAGAACCCGAAATGGGCCATCATACAAAGGCTGTAGTGGTGTCCTGTGTGCATTGTGTCTGACAAAAACAAATTTAGAGGACTCCAGACTCTTAGGGACAAATGACTGCGGTAAACAATGGTGTACCGGGCCAGGGACACGAAAAGAGCCCTCCTGAGATGAAAAATGGTGCAATGGTGGAGCGAACTGTGGTGAGGGAACCTCAGGTAAAAACTCGTTGGGGACGCGCACAGGCTGACCGAAAACCAGTTCAGCCGGGGAAGAGCTCAGGTCCTCTTTGGTTGCGGTACGTAAACCCAGGGAAGACGATCCATCCAGTTGTCACCGGTCAATGCAGCACGACGTGCAGCTTTCAATGACCTGTGAAACCGTTCACACAAACCATTAGCTTGGGGGTTGTAAGCGGTGGTCCTGTGGACGTTAGTCCCCAGACCCTTGGCCATGGTAGACCAAAGCTCAGAAACAAACTGAGGGCCCCTGTCCGATGTAATGTCTGAAGGGGGGCCAAAACGCGCAACCCAGGTAGACAAAAATGCCCAGTAGAAAATGGATGGATGGATGGATGGATAAGGACCAACACTAACTGGTAGCAACATCACAATGATCAAACTAACGTTACTTACCCTCGTAGTTGTGCAGGTAACTTGAGATCCATCCATTTTCTTCCGCTTATCCGGGGTCGGGTCGCGGGGTAGCAGCCTAAGTAGGGAGGTCCAGACTTCCCTCTCCCCAGCCACTTGGAGCAGCTCCTCTGGGGGAATCCCAAGGCGTTCCCAGGCCAGCCGAGAAACATAGTCCCTCCAGCGTGTTCTGGGTCTTCCTCTGGGTCTCCTCCCGGTGGGACATGCCCGGAACACCTCACCAGGGAGGCGTCCAGGAGGCATCCTAACCAGATGCCCGAGCCACCTCAACTGGCTCCTCTCGATGTGGAGAAGCAGCGGCTCTACTCCGAGTCCCTCCCGGATGACTGAGCTTCTCACCCTATCTCTAAGGGAGAGTCCAGCCACCCTGCGGAGAAAACTCATTTCAGCCGCTTGTATCCGAGATCTTGTTCTTTCGGTCATAACCCAAAGCTCATGACCATAGATGAGGGTGGGAACGTAGATCGATCGGTAAATTGAGAGCTTTGCCTTTTGACTCAGCTCTCTCTTCACCACGACAGACCGGTACAGCACCCGCTTCACTGCGGACGTTGCACCTATCCGCCTATCGATCTCACTTGAGATGTAAAATTTAAATCCCTTGTTACGTTTGCTTGTTGGAGCAGGGGACCAGGCATCAACAATACGATGAACATCGCTGATACTCATCTTGGGCAGCTCTTGTAAACACCTAGAAAACGCAATTTTCACTGAGAACGGAGACCGGAAACTGGAATGCCGACTTCCTGTCAATGCGGAAGTGATTCACGACGCTTGTACACAGAGCCTATATGATGGTGGGGCACTTTTGGAGTTCCGTACATTTGGTGAAATGCCTATGGAGTTTCTGTACAGCGGTCAGAACCCTCCTCCACCGGTTCTGTCCGAGATTCCTGCGTGACCCTGGCCTTGCTCCTGGGAGGAAGCGTCGCAGACGACGTGGGAATCGTGCGGGGGTTTTGGTGAAACTCAGAATCCGCATGGATTATGCTGCCAAGAAAGTTGGGGTTCGCTGTGAATCTGTTCATCTCTCCTCTGACCCGTGGTGTTACAGGGGCCCAGCTGCTGGACAGCTACCCGCACGCGCAGTCTATGTAAACAAATTGGGTCGTTTTCCTGCGCGCCACGCGGGCCGACATGGTGCGGTTCTTCAAAGCCTGCGCCCGCTGGAGCGCGCCCCCACCACCACCACTGCTGTGTCTACGCCGGACCCCATCAGGATGTGTTTGATGAACGCAAGATCTGTGTCCAACAAGACTTTTATCCTCAACAACTTTTTTAAAGATGAGGAGTTGAATTTTCTTCACATCACAGAATCTTGGCTGTCAGACAGTGAGTCCAGTGCCTTGGAGGAATTATTACCTCCAGACTGTCTGTGTTTTGATGCCCCGCGGCCATTAGGCCGGCGCGGAAGTGGATTATTAACAGTTTATAAACAAAACTTTGCCTGTAAACAGTTGGCCATCCCTGTCTCCCGCTCCAGCTTTGAGCGGAGCGTCTTTGAACTCGGACACTCCTCTCCGGTTCTGTGGGCGCTCATCTACAGGCCCCCGAGATCAAAGGACTTCAGTCAATTCTCTGACTTTTTGGCTGATATCTCACAGAGATACACACACTTAATTTTATTTGGTGACTTTAATATCCCTGTGTTTTGTCAGGAGAAGCCCTTAGTGAAGGACTTTCTAGATATATTGGACTCTTTTAATTTAACTCAGCAGGTAACCGGCCCCACCCAAGTACACGGTCACACGTTGGACCTCGTTTTAACACGTGATGTCTCTGTGTCTAATCTGGTAATCGGTGACAATGTTTTTTCTGATCACATGTCTGTATTGTTTGACTTCAACCCCCCTTGTCCTACTGCAAAACCATGCGCTTCTGCACGTATAACTCGGGCCATTAACCCTTTCACTGCTGCCCGTTTTAATGAAGCTGTTAACTCTGAGAGGATTGAACAGCTCCTGGTGTCTCCTTCCACTGAGGAGCTAACCTCTCAGTTTAACTCTGTCTATTTAAATGTTCTGGACCGTGTTGCTCCCCTTAAAACCAGAAAAACGAAACTTAAATCAGAGCCGTGGCTGAATGATGTCACTCAAGCCGTTAGACAGCAGTGTCGCAGATTTGAACGCAAGTGGAGGAAGGACAGACTGCAGGTTTCGTTTCAAATGTTAAGGGAGAGCTGGTGTCACTATCAGAAAACTGCTAAAGCTGCTAAATACAAATTATTTTCAGACATAATTGTCTCCAATTCCCACAACCCCCGAGTTCTTTTCTCCACCCTGAACACAGTTCTACACCTCGGTGAGCCTTCACCTCTGGAAACCTCAACTGAACTGTGTGAAAAATTCCACCATTTCTTTTAGAAAAAGTTGTGAACACCCGGACACTCATTTCTCCACCAGCTCATGTTCCATCCATCCCATCTCAGTGTGTAGCTGTGTTTGACCAATTTGAGCCCATCACCCTGTGTTCACTGGAGCAGGTAATGTGCAACATGAAGCCATCTGGTTCCCCCTTTGATGTGGTCCCCCCTCGACTACTAAAGGTTTTTCATACACTGGGTCCTTCTATTCTCACTATTGTGAACAGCAGTTTATGGTGTGGTCCCAAAAACTTTTAAACATGCTGTTGTCTAGCCACTACTGAAAAAACCTAACCTTGACCCCTCGGTGGTGTCCAACTTCCGGCCTGTCTCCAGACTCCCATTCATTTCCAAACTATTGGAAAAAATTGTTGAGTCTCAGTTGAAATGTTTCCTGGACGGCCACACTAGAGTTGTTTCAATCCGGCTTCAAATCTCTCCACAGTACCGAAACTGCTCTGCTGAAGGTCTTTAATTACATTTTCACAGCCACAGATGCAGGTGATTCTGTGCCGCTCGTCTTATTGGACCTTACATTGGCTTTGACACTATTGACCACAACATCCTCATTTCTAGGCTGGAGGAGTGGGTGGGCATCACAGGGTCTGCCCTCAAATGGTTTGAGTCCTACCTCTCAGACAGAACCTTTTGTGTAAATATCAAAGAGTTCAGTTCAGCATCTACAGCGCTTCAGTGGGGGGTACCGCAGGGGTCCATCCTCGGCCCCCTTCTCTTCTCATTATACCTGCTGCCACTAGGTGCTATTTTCCGCAAACACAAAATAGCCTTTCATTTCTACGCCGATGATTGTCAAATTTACTTTCCCCTGAGGCACAGAGGCTCACGCTCTATTCAACCCCTTCTTGACTGCCTGGCTGACATCCATGATTGGATGGCCTCAAACTTCTTAAGTTTCAATGAGAAGAAGTCTGAAGTCATGTTGTTCCATCCCAACAGCTCACTCTCGAATCACGACATTGACCTTCTTTCCCTAGCCTCACTAGAAAAACAAAAGGTCACTAATCTGGGGGTGACAATGGACCCTTCCCTGAAACTTGTCATGTAAACATGATTGTTAAAGGGGACCACATATTCAAAATTCACTTTTTAATGTTTTTTTTACTCAACTTTGGGTATTTACTTAATAAAAAAACAGTCCTAAGGCCAAAAAAATGCACCCAGTGGTTTATTTACTCTAAGTAGATTTATTTATCTTTGATAAATACACTTCGTTTCCCACTTCCTGCGGTTTGTGACGTCACAAACCGCAGCCAACCACCTCAAACCTGAGTCCAGCCCCTCACCTAGCAACCCCTGGTTAGGCTCAACCCACTTCTGTATTAAACACATGACTGTTGTTTTTCATGATTTCATCTCATCTTTTGTTTATATGTTCTTAATTTCATGTGTACAGCACTTTGTTGCAGCTGTGTTTTTTTAAATGGCTTTATAAATAAAGTATAATTGTTATTTTTATGTTTTAGTTCAATTTTTAGTGTATTTGCGATCGCTCCCAACGCGCAGCCGGCAAAAATTAAACGAGCAGACCCCCGGCGTAGGGACCGGCGGCAACGGGACCCTCTTCTGGCGGATGGAGCGGAGCTTCAACTGTACAGCCTCGCTGCTGCCTCGCAGCAGCCTCGCAGCAGCGAGGACCTTCTCCTTACGGATTAATTTACGGGAGACACTTGGTGAACTTTGTGTTGTCTTGACTGGAACAGCGATAACTCCCAAAATCTCCGCGTGCAACGAGCGGAGCTGGCGAACACCGGAAGAGGAACAAGCTAACATTAGCTTCGGATTCGGGTGGTCTCATGCTAAAAGGAGCAGCTAATTGCGGCGCGCTCAGACGGGTTTCGGTAAGTTATCTTAAGCTAGCACTAACAGTAAGTCAAATGAGTAATAAAAAAAGAGCTAATTTTAAAACAACAACACATTACAGATACTGGCTGTTACAGAGGGCGTAAACAGATCTTTGAAGGGCGTGGACTTCAGAACTCAGTATCAGAAACCGGTCGTTCAAAACGAAAGTTAAAAATGGCAGAATTAAAAAGGGTATAATTGATTATCTAAGAATTATTTTGTGTATTAAAATGAATTAATATTGTCAAGATAGCACACAGACATAACATAAAAATTTTAAAGACCTATATGTGGTCTCCTTTAAATCCTGCTTTTTTCAGCTGAGGCGGCTGTCTAAGCTGAAGCCTATACTATCCAAAAAGAACGGACTGGCTCAAAAACTATATATGATGTAGCTTAGTGCGTTTGTGTATTACAGTTAGAAGTTATTCATTTTGTGATGTAGTTTGTGTATTACAGTTAGAAAAATTAACTAGAGTTATTCATTTTGTGATGTAGTTTGAAGGTTATCATTGGTTGAACAAACTGTGAAATAAGGGGCAGATATAATAAGATTTCATCTTCTTTCTGCTCCTTTCATTTTATCCTACTTGTATTCTTGTATCTGATGAAACTGTTTTGTATTGTTCTTTTAAAATGAATAAAAAGTCAAAGTCAACTTTATTGTCAGAACTGCAATATGTACAGGACATACACAGGATTGAAATTGCGTTTCTCTCAGTCCCTCGGTGCAACAGTAACCATTTAAACACTAAAACATTTAATAAACATAAGCATAAAATAGTAAAAGTGTAACACTGTCCTGAGTTTTTGCATAGTAGTATAAAAGTATGAAAATTTACACCAACACTAAACATTTAATGAACATAAGCATAAAATGAAATAATAAAAGTGTAATACTGTCCTGAGTTTTTGCATAGTAGTATAAAAAGTATATCTATAAAATAAACTGAAGGTTCTAGCATTGACATTTGCAAAGAGTGGCAAAGCAGCATATGAGTTAATGTGTACACAGTATATGTATGAGGTAGTTGATCAAACAGTAGTATGACTATAGGCAGTAATGTAATACAAACATTAGTGCAAATATGAGAAGTAGTGCAAACTGAATGAGCACATGACCGAGAGTTTAGTGAATAACCCGTTTGATGACACAGAGTCCAGTGTTAAAATCTTTGTGTTGTGTGGTAATGTGTGAGAAAGTTTTTTGTGTTAAGGCAGTTCAAATGGGAGGGGAGGCAGAGCAGGCAGAGTGTTTAACTACAAATTTGAATAAACATCAAATCAAATAAAAAAAACTGGAGACAGTAATCCATGCTTTTATAACATTGAGGCTCGATTACTGCAATTCACTTCTGTTCGGAATCAGTCAGTCCTCCATTGCACGTCTACAGCTGGTCCAGAATGCTGCAGCCCGATTCTTAACTGGTACAGGCCATAGAGAGCACATCACACCAGTTTTGGCCTCCCTGCACTGGCTACCCATTCACCTTCGGATCCAGTTCAAAATACTCCTGTATGTTTTTAAATCACTGAACAGTTCAGCTCCATCTTATCTCACTGATCTTCTGCAGCCATATGTCCCACGGCGCTCTCTGAGGTCAGCAGACCAGATGCTTCTTTCAATCCCAGAAACTCGTCATAAGCACAGAGGTGACAGGGCTTTCTCTGCTGCAGGTCCAAGACTGTGGAATGAGTTGCCACAGTGTCAGGCAGGCTCCCACACTCACAGTGATCAAGTCTCGCTTGAAAACCCCACTTCTATTCTCTCGCCTTTAACACAATGTCATTTGTTTTGATCTTCTCTGTAATATACACTGTTCACCATTTTAGTTAGTTTCTGTTGCTATTTCTATCTATATTTTATTTTTTGTTTTCCTGTCTGCTTTGCTTGTTTGTTTCTATTGTACAGCGCTTTGGTTGGCCTTGTGTCTGTTTAAGTGCTCTATAAATAAAGTGGTATGGTATTCTCACTATATATACTGTAGGAGCTATTTCTCCATTTCTGGTTAAATTTTAGAATTTAAATAGTTTAGTTTATCCTTATGTTTTTGTTGTTTTGATTTATTATTTTTCTTTAATTTATTATTTAGAATAAGTTATTTGATTAGGAATTCACTTAATTAGTTAATTAGTTTCAGTTGGGATGTGGGTGTTTCACAGTATAAATAGGTGGGTCTTAGGCAGCTCGTGATGCAGTTCGGTGACAATGGTTACTTTATTGAAGAAAAATCAGTCACAGGATATAACTAAAGCACTTGTTAAATATTTGAAAGTTACAAAATTAGCTGACAGGATTAGTTTTTTTAATTTTTTATATTTATTNATCAGCTGTGTTACAGGCACTGTTAAGGAAAAAACATTTACTGTACGTGTTTGTGTATGTTACCAGTACATATTTAATTAAAAGTTTAAAAAATCTTTGTGTAAACATCTAATGTTACAACGTGAACCCCTGTGGTTTGCAGACCAGTGTGGCCTATATATGTACAAATTGTATTTATTTATTTTTAAAGTTAGTGGGCGTGGCTTATGTTTAGGTGCACTCAATAGTTCGGAAATTACAGTACTCAAAATGGTTATGTTTCCTCTGCAAAAACCACTGGGACAAGTACTGTACAGGTAGTCCCCGACTTACGAGCGCATCGACATACGAGGTTCCGGACTTAGAGCTGACTAACGAACAGTAAATTTGTAAAGAACATACAGAAAATACAGCACTGGTATGTGGTTTTTAGATGAAAGTGTGTTAGCTAACAGTTTGTAAACAAGTTTCTGAGCATGTTTATGAACTAGTATGAACATTTGTGTTGAAATACGAGTGTTCGTAGTAGCGCTAGCATAAATTTTCCGACTTACGACAGAAAATCCGGACTTACGAGCGACGCGTTTTTCATGTTCCGACATACGAGATTTCGTGTTACGAGCACCTCGTACAAACGGAACTCGCTCGTAAGTCGGGGACTACCTGTATATGCGTTTGTGAATCTTGTAGTATGCATTTACACTTGTGTATCATATTGTACACATACAGATCATGTAGTACGCTTGTGTGACTACTTTAGAGACTTTTATTTTCATACAATCAGGCTTCCGTCCCTCTGATTCCTGCTGCCATTGGAGCAGGTATAAATCTCCCGTCTGTGTGTTTGTAAACTGCAACAGTCAGCGAGTCCCACAATAATTCTCCCAGCCTCCGCTCGGCATCTCTCTCTCAGTCCAGTGTGGCCGTATCGCTGATCAGGTGCTGTAAATGTAAACGTTCGGAGCGTGAGGCCCCGCTCGGGGGAACTGCAGCTCCACTTCTGTAACATGTGCTGCAACCCAGACATTCCAGTCTACTGACCGGTTTGCCACGAAGTGTAGACTTTACCGTTTATCCTCCTGTTGATCTGCGTCCACGTCAACGCTACGCATCAACAGTGGCTCGTAGTTTGCTCAATAACAGAAATGTGGTCATATTTGTTCAATTTAGCGCTAAAAATAAGTTTTCTGTTAAAAATATCCATCCATTATCTTTATGCACTTCTTCCTTTTTCGGTCACGGGGGGTTACTGGTGTCCATATCCAGCAGTTACTGTGCGGGAGGTGGACATGTCTCAGTCCATCACAGGGACACATACAAACGAGACAAACAACCAGTCACTCTCTCACACCTAGAAACAATTTAGTCACCAAGTCAGTCTAACATGCATGTTTTTGGTCTGTGGGAGGAAACTGGAGTACCAGGAGAAAACCCACTCAGCACGGAGAGAACATGTAAGGGTCCCCTGGCTAGGATTTGAACCGGAGACCTTCTCGTTGAGTCAACAGCTCTACCAACTGTGCCACCGTACATCCCAGTTAAAAAAATACATTTTTAATAAAAACATGGGAAATAACTACCAAACTAAGATGTTTCCTGTTTCTAAAATACTAACGTGTGTTTAATTATTATTTTCTTAATTTCATTCATCATCTTCAACCATTAGTTGAACAAACAAAAGATTTCTGTTTGCACGTCATTAATGTGTGTAGAGACTGAAGATAGTGCAACATAAAGTACAGGTTTTGTATCTGAACGAATCTAAACGATAAACTCCTACTCTGTAAATTTCCACTTGGCTGTTGCTTCTGTTTGACGTGACATATCTGCAGAAGAGATTTCTCATCATACCAGTTCTGTAAACTTAGATAAAGGACCTGGGAATGGAGGCGTTGCATGCATACAAGCTAGTGCTGTCAGTTTGGGCATGTTGGCGTTGTTACGTTAAGGTCAAACCACAGCTATGCACAACTACGACGTACCATTAAACAGCTGCTTGCTAACGACTTTCCCATAGAACCGCCAGAATGGTGCCATGTTCAATCACCCTTCTCCTGATCAAGAAAAACTATGTGGTAACACTTCACAATAATCCGTTGTAAAGGATTTATTACTACTTTATAAATTCATTTTGTAATATAGTTACCACTTAATAAAGCCTTAAAGACAGAGTAAAGTAAAATTAAATGTGTTTTGAGTTTGTCACACGGCATAAATATGTGTTATTAATCACCCATATAAATCTGACTGATTAAAAACATTGTTTACCTTATAAAATTAAGTCTCAAAAATAATGAAAAAACATAATTGTGCCCTGGTCTGAAACGCTGGGGGCGTGTCAGCGCGTGGGCGTGGTTTCAGCGCAGTACTGCGCCCGTGTCCTGCACCCTGAAGATGTTCGCGAAGGCTGGCAGCCTAATTGGAGTTCTCCAGCCCTACTCATTTGAACCTCCAGAGCCAGACTCAGACTCTGAGTCAGACAGTGACCACTGTGACGGTCGGCATCGTTCTTCACAGCCTGCATCAGAATGGTATTTATTTATTTTTTATTCCATGGATGTTACAAAATCGATCCAGAGTTTTTTCGGGCGGTCATCTCTCGGAAACTTAAATAAAGTCACCAAGCGGGTGCCTTGACCATTGCGACATCCAGGGAAGATGCACGAACGAGGCATAATTGATTAGCTAGCTAACAATGAACAAAATATCCATGCTATTGCTATCTGATGCTATCTGCGATTCGCGAGTGAACGGCTCCACCGAGGCGAATTTATACGGCTGGAGCTGCAGGGGGTGGGGCTATACTTAAGAAGACCGCGTGACGAAACGCGGTCACATTTAAAACACGCCTAAAAAATCCTGAAACAGGCGTATCTTTATACACAGGTTGATCTATAACTCCAAAATTAATTTATCTACAATTTTGAGACTTTTTACTCATTTACAACATTACAATTATGACATTTATGTTTATTGAAGAAAATATTGAAATTTACTTTACACGGTCTTTAACAATTCGTTTAAAGTGCATGTTTCGTGTTAGTTTTTTGGGCAGAAAAATAATATTTAGAGGTAATACAGTAATTTTGATCATCCTCCCTGCTTTCCAAATTAATAGCAAGAGCCTTACAGCCACAAATCAGGGGTAAAACGCTGAGCCTAAAAAAAGCGCTGTTTTGGAGTCACGTGACGTAGGTGAAGGAGGCGACGTAGTCAGAAGTTGTTGTATTGAATTGTGTTGAAGCGAAAGAGGTCCAGTAATGGTTAATATTTGTGTGTGCGGGGGTTGTTCGAACTCCAGTTTGTCTGGACATCGATTTCCTGCACCAAAAAATCTACCGAGTGGTTTTGGAGCTATAAATTACGAAATATACAGAGCTAAACCGAAGCTAGGTCCACACGGTTGCGTCTTAAAAAATGAATAAAAATTCGAATTTCATCTCAAATGTCTTCTACTGGTCATCAGTTGGTAAATAAAAACCCATATAATTACTGTCTGGCAGCAGAAAAAATATCAACCGAGTGGTTTAGAAAAAAAAAATTGTTTAGGGTGTTAAAGATTAGGCTAATGTAGTTAAATCCATCAGTGGTGTAATTAATGCTGTATCTCTATACAGTATATAAATATAAACCATTTTTAGCTTTAGATAGTATATATCTAGAAGTTATTTGGCTAGATATTTGATGTAATAGTCAGAGATGACAAACGGTACTTATGTCAAAACAACTTTACAATCTGTCGCCTCCTCCTGGTGCGATCCCATAGACATCTATGGTGCGATCCCATATCTTTCTTAGCTAAAGCACGACCTTTCCCTTCCCATGATGTCACTTGCGGTTTACCGCTGAGGGCGCTATTTTTAGACAGAGTAGCGAGGGAAGACAAAAAAAGGTAGTAGTAGCACATTTTATTTTGAGATATGATCTGTATTTTTGAGCCCTAAGGAACTCCGGGCGAATCTCATCCACCCCCGGAGCCTTGCCACCGCAGAGCTTTTTAACCACCTCGGCGACCTCAGCACCAGAGATCGGAGAACCCGACCCAAAGTCCCCAGGCTCCGCTTCCTCAGTGGAAGACGTGCCAGTAGGATTGAGGAGGTCTTCGAAGTATTCCGCCCACCGACTCACAACATCCCGAGTTGAGGTCAGCAGCACGCCACCCCCACCATAAATGGTGTTGGTCGCGTACCTCTTTCCCCCCCTGAGACGCCGGATGGTGGACCAGAATCGCCTCGAAGCCGTACGGAAGTCATTCTCCATGGCCTCTCCGAACTCCTCCCACGCCCGAGTTTTTGCCTCAGCAACCACCCGAGCCGCATGCCGCTTGGACTGCCGGTACCTATCAGCTGCTTCCGGGGTCCCACAAGCCAAAAAGGCCCAATAGGACTCCTTCTTCAGCCTGACAGCATCCCTCACTGCCGGTGTCCACCACCGGGTTCGAGGGTTGCCACCACGACAGGCACCAACAACCTTGCGGCCACAGCTCCGATAAGCTGCCTCGACAATAGAGGCGCGGAACACGGCCCACTCGGACTCCATGTCCCCCGCCTCCCTCGGAACGTGTTCAAAGCTCTCCCGGAGGTGGGAGTTAAAGCTCCGTCTTACGGGAGACTCTGCCAGACGTTCCCAGCAGACCCTCACAATACGTTTGGGTCTGCCAGGTCTGACCGGCATCCTCCCCCACCATCGGAGCCAACTCACCACCAGGTAGTGGTCAGTTGACAGCTCCGCCCCTCTCTTCACCCGAGTGTCCAAGACATGCGGCCGCAGATCAGATGAGACGACAACAAAGTCGATCATCGAACTGCGACCTAGGGTGTCCTGGTGCCAAGAGCACATATGGACACCCTTATGCTTAAACATGGTGTTCGTTATGGACAATCCATGACGAGCACAGAAGTCCAATAACAGAACACCACTCTGGTTCAGATCAGGGGGGCCGTTCCTCCCAACCACACCCCTCCAGGTCTCACTGTCATTGCCCACGTGAGCGTTGAAGTCCCCCAGTAGAACAAGGGAGTCCCCAGGAGGCGCACTCTCCAATACCCCCTCCAAGGACTCCAAAAAGGGTGGGTAGTCTGAGCTGCCGTTTGGTGCATAGGCACAACATAGGGCTCTGGATGTTGTAGGGTAGTGTTGGCTTACGCGACTCTGCAATATCGCGTGGACATCGGGGGCAGTTCCCTTGGATTGGCAGACTGGGGTGGTGGTTCCCCTATTCAAAAAGGGGGACCGTAGGGTGTGTTCCAACTATAGGGGGATCACACTCTTAAGCCTCCCTGGTAAGGTCTATTCAGGGGTTCTGGAGAGGAGGGTCCGTCGGATAGTCGAACCTCGGATTCAGGAGGAGCAGTGTGGTTTTCGTCCTGGTCGTGGAACACTGGACCAGCTCTACACCCTCAACAGGGTCCTGGAGGGTGCGTGGGAGTTTGCCCAACCAGTTTACATGTGCTTTGTGGACTTGGAGAAGGCATTCGACCGCGTCCCTCGGGGGGTTCTGTGGGGGGTACTCCGGGAGTATGGGGTACCAGGCCCTTTGATAAGGGCTGTTAGGTCCCTGTACGACCGGTGTCAGAGCTTGGTCCGCATTGCCGGCAGTAAGTCAGGCTCGTTTCCGGTGAGAGTTGGACTCCGCCAAGGTTGCCCTTTGTCACCGATTCTGTTCATAACTTTTATGGACAGAATTTCTAGGCGCAGCCAAGGTGTTGAGAGGATCCGTTTTGGTGACCTTAGAATCGCTTCTCTGTTTTTTGCAGATGATGTGGTCCTACTGGCTTCATCAGTTCGTGATTTACAACTTTCACTGGAGCGGTTTGCAGCCGAGTGTGATGCGGCCGGGATGAGGATCAGTTCCTCCAAATCCGAGGCCATGGTCTTGAGCCGGAAAAGGGTAGCATGCCCTCTCCGGGTCGGGGAGGAGGTCCTGCCCCAAGTGGAGGAGTTTAAGTATCTCGGGATCTTGTTCACGAATGAGGGAAAACTGGAGCGTGAGATCGATAGGCGGATAGGTGCAGCGTCCGCAGTGAAGCGGGCGCTGTACCGGTCTGTCGTGGTGAAGAGAGAGCTGAGTCAAAAGGCAAAGCTCTCAATTTACCGATCGATCTACGTTCCCACCCTCATCTATGGTCATGAGCTTTGGGTTATGACCGAAAGAACAAGATCTCGGATACAAGCGGCTGAAATGAGTTTTCTCCGCAGGGTGGCTGGACTCTCCCTTAGAGATAGGGTGAGAAGCTCAGTCATCCGGGAGGGACTCGGAGTAGAGCCGCTGCTTCTCCACATCGAGAGGAGCCAGTTGAGGTGGCTCGGGCATCTGGTTAGGATGCCTCCTGGACGCCTCCCTGGTGAGGTGTTCCGGGCATGTCCCACCGGGAGGAGACCCAGAGGAAGACCCAGGACACGCTGGAGGGACTATGTTTCTCGGCTGGCCTGGGAACGCCTTGGGATTCCCCCGGAGGAGCTGCTCCAAGTGGCTGGGGAGAGGGAAGTCTGGGCCTCCCTACTTAGGCTGCTACCCCCGCGACCCGACCCCGGATAAGCGGAAGAAGATGGATGGATGGATGGATGGATCTGTATTTTTGATGAAAATTTGAGTTTTAGACATGTTAGGTTGAAAAGGCAACTACGTGTGTTTAAAGTGAAAGACGCACTTTAAAACAATGTTGAAACATTAACACAGGTATTTTTTTGTGCAAGATCATTTAGATTTTAAAAATCAAAAAACTTTTGTCAGTAAGATCATTAAAACAAAATGTATCAATAATACATAATAATGTAAAAACACTTTAGGTTACTCTGTCTTTACCCATTTTTAATGATCTGATAATAAAATGTAAGAGTTTTCTACATTATAAGGAGGAGGTATTAAAGCTGCAGTATGTAGCTTTTTTTATGAACATATTTCTTCACTCTGTCACTACCTCCTGACAGACTGATGTTAGCCAGGTAATCTCTGAAAAAAAATTAAAAAAAATATTGTCCCCTTGCTTCTCCAGGTGGTAAATAAGCATTTCTAAAAAGAAAAGGTGACCCGCCATTTTCCAGCCAATAAAAACAGAGTTTGTAACCAGCCAATAAAAACAGAGCTTGAATTTGAATCAGCCAATAAAAACAGAGCTTGAATTTGAAATTCAACAGACCACAAGGGGGCAGAGCCACATATGGCTCTGAGGGGGAGGGATCAGAATGCTTTGCCTGTTGAAAATATTTCTAACTGCTGCAGTTCTACAGAAACTGCATACTGAACCTTTAAAACATTCATTGTGTCGTTTTTGAAAAACGCCATTGATTAAAACCCAATAAAACATTCATAAGTGTTTTCACAGCCAGGTGTGGAATCATAACATGTTTTCAGGATCTTGGAGCGAGCGCCTTTGTGTGTATGGATGACGGTGATCCTTCTCGTGTTTCGTCATGTTGAACCGCCACCTTTCCACAGCACACCAAAACAAACGAGCCCGACACCGGCTTCACAGTTTACTCTGCGTGACCTTTCACACACAAAAAAAAAAAACAGCTTTTCAAATCGCCAAATATTACACTTTAAATAAACTAAACTGAGCATCTAATCATCTAGAAGCTTTGATGTATAATGACTTGAATAAAACTACAGTATTTAGAAATAAAAAATTGATATTAGCCAGTAGTTCAAAAGAAGCTATAAATTGGCTAGAATTTCACATCAAATATTACCCTGATGCATGCTCAATCATCCAGGTAGAAAAATGTGAAAAAGCTAAGTCTAGTCCTCTGGAAAAGTAGAAACGTTTCGTCTTTCGTCCGAAAGACTTCCTCAGTCTGAGAAGCTGTGTTCAGCTCAGTCTTATAAATAGCACCCTCTCACAGTGGATCAACCAGTTGGCTGATGACAGACTAAACCAGCTGCTCACATGATCAAAGAGGACCATCAGCCTAATGATGGATTGTTAGCACCCTGATGGTTGTTTGCTATTCATCCTTGATCATGTGAGCAGCTGGTTTTGGCTGTCAGCAGCAAACTGGTTGATCCACTGTGAGAGGGTGCTATTTATAAGACTGAGCTGAATACAGCAGCTCAGACTGAGGAAGTCTTTCGGACGAAAGACGAAACGTTTCTACATTTATTTTCGTTTGTTTGTTTTTTGAATGTCCAGAGGACCAGAGGACCAGACTTACCGTACCATAGCTTTTTCAGACATATCAAATATTCTTAAAATAATAATAATAAAATGAACCAGTTGTGCAATCTCTTTATGCAGAGCTAAAAGTAAAATGAAAAAACAAATGGAGGCGCACATCAATTGAACTGGTGTGCAAATCTGTTTACAGTATTGTCTCCAATTACAGAGAGGGGAACATGTGAGCATAACTTGAAATATAAATGAGGTACAAACTTCCATTCTGGTGTGTCTACATGTAAGGAATGTCACTATCAATAATTGAGTTGAATTCAATTCAGTTTATTTATATAGCGCCAAGTCAAAACAGAAGTCGTCTCAGGACACTGAACAGAAATATTCATATATAAAAATTATAATTTAACATTATTTATCTGAGGAGCAGACTGCTTGAGTTTAACTCCATCACAGAACTCTCATCTTGAGCAAGCATGAAGGCAACAGTGGAAAGGAAAAACTCCATGAGGAAGAAACCTTTAGCAGAACCAGGCTCAGGACAAGCGGTCATCTGCTTCAACTGGCTGGGTTTGAGAGGACCAGATACACAATGGCAGGTCAAGAATCACATGTTAGGAGCCAAGATGGTGTAGTGGCAGGGCTTGGGACTTGGGACCCGAAGGACGCGGGTTCGCGCCCCGGCCACTACACACCTTGGGGTGTCTATGAGTGCACACCTAATTCTCCAGCTCCCCGGGCGCTTTCTATGGCTGCTCATTGCACCACCTGGTGGTGGTTGGGTTAAATGCAGAGGCCAATTTCGTCTGTCAAGTATGGGAAACATACACAGATGACAAAAATGTGACATTTATATTATATTTTTTTATTAAGATAGAAATAATAACAAATGAAAACTAATTTTAATGAATCATTTAAGGACATGAGGTCAATTTGACCTCCAGTAGTCTAAGTCTATAGCAGCATAACCAGCCAGCCCTAACTATAGGATTTATCAAAAAGAAAAGTCTTAAAACTGGACAATGTGTCAGTCTCATGGACAGAAACTGGAAGTTGGTTCCACAAGAGAGGAGCCTGAGAACTGGAAGATCTCCCTCCCATTCTGCTTTTGGGAACTCTACGGACCGTGAGTAAACCTGCAGTCTGAGAGCAAAGTGCTCCGTTAGGAAAATATGGAACAATTAGATCTGTAATATAAGATGGAGCTAGGTTGTTGAGAGCTTTGTAGGTTAGAAGTAAGATTTTGAATTCTATTCTGGATTTGACAGGGAGCCAATGGAGAGAAGTTAAAACTGGA
>JBBPBX010067797.1:0-19312 GCA_038048925.1 Garcialebias charrua | reverse complement strand
TTTTATCACTTTAATTTTTTTAACTAATCTTTGATTATGATGCCCAGAGTGCAACAGAGAACGTCAAATGAGACCAAGAACCAACCAAGAAAAGATGTTGGGTCTCTGACTTGAGTTAATGGAGATTCTGAAATTGGCCCTTAGTTTGAAAAAGGTTTTAATTTTGGCCCCTTTTGTAAGTGAGTTTGACACCTCTGTTCTAAACTCTGTCAGTTCTCATAACTGTAATTTACTGTGAGATTATTTTATAATAATAATTCAAGACGGACTGGATTTCCAAAATTTGAACACCATACCATACAATACCATTTTATTTATAAAGCACTTTAAACAGGAACAAGTCCACACCAAAGTGCTGGACAAACAAGCACGCAACAGGCAACACAGACAATGAAGTACAACACGAAAAACATAAAAACATTGCAGATCATAAATAGAACATAAAATTTGAACACAGCTTGCTACTTTGCGGTTCGACTTTCGTGGACTCACTGTTTCACTGATTTTCAACATAAGACATGACACGTGATTGGCTGATTGATGGAAGGCAACCAACCGGAGCATTGAGTGGCAGACTGGCTATCGGGAGCACTGGGACACCTCCCGGCAGCCCGGCCTGCCAAGCCATCATCGAGGGGCCGGACCAAAGGCTCAGCCCGGGTCGCGCCCAACCACTTCAAACAACCAATCCATGGGCGCACAACCTGTTGTGTGTCTCTGCTCCACCGCAACAGACAGCCCCAGAAAGAGAAAGGCGGGATGGGGTCCGTCCCCCCGTCGCCACTGCTCAGGGAGTCCCAGTGAGGTGGACACCTGAGTGAGCAGCATGGACTTTCCATCCAAAATAATCAAGCGCGACCCAAACCGAGCCCCCAGTCCAGCCCCTCGGCTATCAGCAAGCGGGCCAGGCCACCAGGAAATGTCCCGGTGCTCCCGATGGCCAGTCCGCCTCGGTGATTGCTTCAGCGCAAAGGTGTCAAGCTAACTTACAAAAGGGGGGCCAAAATTAAAACAGTTTTCAAACTAAGGGCCAATTTCAGAAACTCCATTAACTCAAATCAGATACCCAACATTTTCTCCTGGTCACAGGTTCCTCAACAAGAGTTTGATTGGTCTCATTTGATGTTCTCTGTTGCACTTTGGACATCATAATCAAAGATTACTGAAAAAATTTCAAGAGATAGAAGTATTTTACGTGTAACACATCATCTTGGGGGCCAGATAAGATGTCACCAAGGGCCACATTTGGCCCCCGGGCCTTGAGTTTGATACATATGGTTTAGAAAGTTTAGAACGTTGTTAAGAACATTGCAAGAGTGTGAAAATGGTTTATAAAGCCTTAATCTTTAAATAAATATAACGTTCCTACTTCACAGATCTGCACCTGTCGCAGGGGTGTCTGCAACGTAACCCCCGCAATAAGTGACTCTAGAATTTACTGTATTCTAGAAACAATGGGATGTTTTTCCTTAAATTCATCAGAGGTTAACAGAAGAAACTTCATTTTCAGTGACAAAGCAGTGTGGAGTGCTAAAATTTACTGAATAAGCTAAAACTGAGTTATTAAAACTAAAAGAAGCAGAATGTTAGCTAAAAGTAACAACATGGTAACTAGAAGAGGTAGCTAAAAGTAGCAAAAGGCTGGCTATATGTAGCCAAAAGGCTTCCTAAAGTAGCTAAAATCACGAGCCAGAACCACCTCAGGTGACCCGTTTCAACGAGGAGGAGCAGCAGCTCGCCCTCTGAGGCCGAACCCGGCCGTCCTGCGAAGGAAGCTCGTTTAAGCTGCTTGTGATTCTTCTGATTATTATTTTTTTAAAAATCTATTTTTTTTTAAATAATCTAGATTCTTAGTCCTGGCGATTCAGAATCGATTCTAAAAGCCCCAAAATCGATTTTTTGTTGTTGTTGTTGTTGTTGTTTTTTACATTAAAACCCAAAAGATAAAGAAAATAAAACCATATCTCATAGTGCTGTACAGTATATGAAAGAATACATAAAATGGTGGAAGGTGGCAGAAAGAAGAAGAAATCTTTTTTTATCTGCCCCTTTTTTCAAAAACAAAACAAGTTCAAACAATCAATTCAAACAATAATCTTCTATAAGTTTTTGTTTTTTCTTCTTTCGGCTTTTCCCCTGCGTTAGGGGTCGCCACAGCGAATAATCTTCTATAAGTAACAGCAAAAAGCTAACCTAATACTGTTTATTTAAGTTACAGAATTTAATGCATTCCTGTATTATTTGTTCCTATTTTTAGTATAAATATCAAACGATGCAAAAAATTAGATACAATAAGGAACGTAAAATTACTGGTGGTCCCCGACTTACGAACGAGTTCCGTTCCTACGCACCATTCGTAACTCGAAAATTCGTATGTCGGAACGCGTTACGCGTGGCATTCGTAAGTCCGGATTTTTGGTCGTAAGTCGGAAAATGTATGCTAACGCTGCGCCGCACACCCGTTTATCAACATGAGACTGAACAAGCGTACATACTGGTTCATAAACATGCACAGAACTTTATTTACAAACGGTTAGCTAACACACTTTCATCTAAAAATACATACCAGTGCTGTATTTACTGTACAACAGTACTGTTTGTAAGCACGTTCGTAAGTCCGGAACGTCGTAAGTCGAGGCCGTCGTAAGTCGGGGTCCACCTGTATTGTTTTAAATAAATGTTCCATTTGTTTACATTGTTGTTTATTCTTTTCAGCTTGTCAGTTACAAAACTGAAACTAAATTTATGACAATTTTAATAGAAAAATAGCTTCTGAATCAAAAATAGTTTCTGAATCCATCCATCCATCCATCCATTTTCGTCCGCTTATCCGGGGTCGGGTCGCGGGGGTAGCAGCCTAAGTAGGGAGGCCCAGACTTCCCTCTCCCCAGCCACTTGGAGCAGCTCCTCTGGGGGAATCCCAAGGCGTTCCCAGGCCAGCCGAGAAACATAGTCCCTCCAGCGTGTCCTGGGTCTTCCTCTGGGTCTCCTCCCGGTGGGACATGCCCGGAACACCTCACCAGGGAGGCGTCCAGGAGGCATCCTAACCAGATGCCCGAGCCACCTCAACTGGCTCCTCTCGATGTGGAGAAGCAGCGGCTCTACTCCGAGTCCCTCCCGGATGACTGAGCTTCTCACCCTATCTCTAAGGGAGAGTCCAGACACCCTGCGGAGAAAACTCATTTCAGCCGCTTGTATCCGAGATATCGAGTTTCTGAATCGAAAAATCGATTTTGAATCGAATCGTGACACCAAAAATCGGAATCGAATCGATTCTCCAGACACTGAGATATTTGCACCCCTAATCAGCATCTATAGCAACTCTTGAATGAAACCAGGATGATGAGCTACGACAACACTTAAAGGTCCACTGACATCATCTTTCTACTTTGCATAAAATGTTACAAGATATATATCTTGTATCATTCAACTATGTTCGTTTTTGCAAACAAAATGATAAATTAATTTAATTTTGATTTAAAAGTGATTTTAAACTTTGCGCCGTGTTTATTCACGGGAAATCCGATTACACGTGAATGCAGCATCTGTGACGTAGAAAGGAGAAGCCCAGTTCGCAGCTGCAATGATAACGCATGCGCATTCTCTGCCAGATCGCCTTTTTTTTGTATAACTTGAAAAATGCTGTTACGTTGTGTCGCATTTGGGTGTTCTAATATCATCAGTGAACAAGTGAGCCTTTTCACTTTCCCAAAAGATGAAATACTTCGTCAAGTATGGAATAAACAAAGCTGCCCCCCCCTCGGAGCTCCCTCGCTTCCTGAAAAGGTAAGACTCAAATAAATACGGGTGCAGACCTAAATTAGAACCTGCTGTTTCTTGTTCATCTAACTTTCTGCTTCCCAAACTGAGGACAAATCACTCAAATCTTCACTTAGATTGATAAATTAGTCGGTTTATTTGTTGTCCGCCATGAATATGTAAAAGGGGCGTTCTAAAGACTTCTTCATCCTACGTCACAGATGTTGCATTCGTGTGTAATCGGATTTCCCGTGAAACGGCGTGAAGTTTAAAATCACTTTTAAATCAAAATTAAATTTGTCATTTTGTTTGCAAAAACGAACATAGCTGAATGATACAAGATATATATCTTGTAACATTTTATGCAAAGTAGAAAGATGATGTCAGTGGACCTTTAATCTCCCTTTGGGATTAAAGCCATCGATCTGCGGCTCGTCGCTCTTCACGCAGCACTTCTGCATTCTGACTCAGCCGAAGCTTCAGGCAGGTTGCGTTCTGTGCCTAATTTTAAACAACCGGACGAGGACGGTTAAACTTTAAACCTGCCTCTGTGATAAAGTCTCATTCCTGACGTCACTGCAGGGATCTATGTTCTTAAAGCGTTTTTTTTTAAACCCTGACATGACAGCGAGACCCCTCCCACTTCCACCTTGGTTTGAAATTCTCACTTCCTTCATGCGAGTCGGTGATGCACTTCAACCTCTCGTGTCCTCGGAGCCCTCACTCTGGTGGCCTGCAGCTGCTGAAACCTCTTGAGCTGAGCCACCCCCCATCCACGCCGCTGAGACTCCCAGGTAAGCCTGCAGCTCACACATCTGCTGAACATCTGTATTAACCTGTTTCCTTCCTCCTGTGCTCGTTTTATAACCTGCTCCATCCCACGGAGGCAGATTATTGACGTGCACCGAGACTCGTGATGACATTAGGGCTCGTTTTACAGCAGGGTTATTAAATTAGGCGCAGGGCGGCCTCTGATGTCTTGTGATGCTCATGCAGAGGCAGTTGTCTTCTGCATGCAGGTTTTTAGGCGCGGCTGCACATTTCAGGAAGTCAACTCTACAAATGGAGGTAAAAACAAAACGTTTTCTGTATATTTGAGGTTTAATTTACGAGACATCTGGATATATTGGTAGAAGGATGTGAGAAATGCAGCTGCCAGGAAAAAGACACAGAGGAAGGCCAAAGAGGAGATATATGGATGCAGTTGGACATGAAGGTAGTTGGGGTGAGGACATGAGGATGCAGAGGACAGAGTGAGGTGGAGGAGGATGACTCGCTGTGGTGACCCCTGAAGAGGGAAAAGCCGAAAGAAGAAGAAGAATTTACGAGACATCTGGTTCGGGTGAACTCCTGAAACGAGACTTTTTGAAGGTTTGAATGAAACTGATGCCGGCGCTTGGTTTGAAGGAGAAACTGGACAAAAGTTAAGGTTTGTGGTTTTGTTCGTCTGATGGAAGGATGTGGCGTAACGGCCGCTCCGCTATAACTGCTTTACCTTTTTAGGTTGTCGTCGTGTGAGAACAAAAACCAGCTCGTGTTTACCTCGTTGCCTTGTATGGGTCGCAATTATTTTAGTACAAATTAAAGAGAGAAGAGGCATCAGTCAGACGAGAGGAAGCTGTTGTGAAACCTTTTGCTTCCTCTTTTTTTTTAAACTTTCCTGCCCTTTTTTTATTTTTTATTTTTTTTTTTACAGTCAGTTTATTTCTGCAGAAACGTTGTTTCTCTTTGTGTTCGAACGAGATTATTCTGACTGTTTGGTCTTTTTTCCTCAGTTCAACATGTCCAGGAAGGTCGTGAGGTCCAGTAAGTTCCGGCACGTCTTCGGTCAGGCCGTGAAGGCCGACCAGTGCTACGATGACATCCGCATCTCCCAGATGACCTGGGACAGCAACTTCTGCTCCGTTAACCCCAAGTTTGTGGCCATGATCGTGGACGCCAGCGGCGGAGGGGCCTTCATGGTTCTGCCCCTGACCAAGGTGGGAGACACCGAAACGTGACAAACACCTGCCGCTGCCTCCGACTTCTCCTAACGCCGTTAATAAACATGACGATCACTTCTGTTTTTAATCTACCGTCCACGCTCAGTTCGATTTGAACCGTCGGAGTGAAAAAGGAAGTCTTGAGGCCTCCTTCGAGTCGTTCTGCACGTCGCTCGCTCAGCTTTTGAGTTTTCACCATATTAGGAGTGTTGTCACGCAGGAGGACAGGATGTGGCCTCAACCCGCTTCTTCTGCGCTCGCTTTCAAGATGTTTAGGTGCTCCTGTGAACTCGTCACTGGATTTTACAGAACCTCGTTTAAAACCGACCGTCTGAGCGTCGCAGCCAGAAATAAGTTCACAGCTCGGCTCAGCTGAAAGCGGGTTGGCCACCAAATTTTACTCGGCTTATAGAACGACAGAAATTAGCTACTTCTCTGAACGTGCAGTGTGAGCGCCGAAATGAGTTCAAAAAGGTGAAACTGAATTCTTTTTTTTGTCTTTCTTTTTTTTAATTTTTATATTTTTTGCATTTTCGGGCGCTAGTGGCCTTTATTAGAGAGGGAGAGGGCAAAATGGGTAGAGAGGGGGTAGACATCACAGAAATAAGCTCGTCGGGTCTGGGACGCGAACCTGCGATGCCTGTGGAGAGGCTCAGCCTCCAGCATATGTGCCGCCTGCTTTATCCCCTGCACCAAAGCGGCGGCACATGAAACTGAATTCTGCTAAAGTTAGCAAAACAGTAGCTAAATGCTAACGTGCCCTGAGATGACTTCTGTTGTGACTTGGCACTATATAAATAAACTGAACTGAATTTAATTGAATTAAAGGTAGCAAAACAGTAGCTAAATGCTAAAGTTAGCAAAACAGTAGCTAAATGCTAACGTGCCCTGAGATGACTTCTGTTGTGACTTGGCACTATATAAATAAACTGAACTGAATTTAATTGAATTAAAGGTAGCAAAACAGTAGCTAAATGCTAAAGTTAGCAAAGCAGTAGCTAAATGCTAATGTGTCCTGAGATGACTTCTGTTGTGACTTGGCACTATATAAATAAACTGAACTGAATTGAATTAAAGGTAGAAAAACAGTAGCTAAATGCTAAAGTTAGCAAAGCAGTAGCTAAATGCTAAATTAGCAAAACAGTAGCCAAATGCTAAAGTGCCTTGAGATTACTTCTGTTGGGACTTGGCGCTATTTAAATAAACTGAATTGAATTAAATTGAATTAAGTTACAAGTAGCAAAACAGTAGCTAAATACTAAAGTTAGCAAAACAGTAGCTAAGTGCTAAAGTGCCTGAGATTACTTCTGTTGTGACTTGGCGTTATATAAATAAACTGAACTGAATTGAATTAAAGTTAGCAAAACAGTAGCTAAATGCTAAAGTTAGCAAAACAGTAGCTAAATGCGAAAGTTATCAAAATAGCAGTAAATGCTAAAGTTAGCAAAACAGTAGCTAAATGCTAAAGTTATCAAAATAGTAGTTAAATGCAAAAGTTTGCAAAACAGTAGCTAAAAGCTAAAGTGAGCAAAACAAAAGATAAAAAGTTGAGATTAGAAAAACTTTCTCAAAACTAAATTTAGCAAATACCTGTATCTGAAAGTGAAAATTTGAAAAAAATAAATAAATAAATTAGCCTACCATGTATATTTACCTGGTATTTACAAGATGCATACCTCTGACATGATACTTCTGGGTATATATCTTATATTTACTTCATGGTATACACACAAAATGCGTTGTCAGTTGTTACGGTGCATATTGATGATGGAAGTGTTAACATTTTTCAAAAGGACTAAGAAAGGAAAAGTCCAGGTCCTGTCAGTACACGGGGTCATACTCTTAAGAACTGTGCCCTGCAGCTAGTTTTCTTTTCAACGTCTCTCCAAACCTTTAGGCTTCCACAGCTCTGGAAAGACTCGGTCCAATCCAATTCCAATCCCAAAAACCAAGACTGCTCAGTCCCTGAACGACTTCATGCCTGCTGCTCTGACTTCATTAGTAAAGAAGTCATTTGAAAACTTGTTCAGGAGATCCTCTTGTCTAAAGTAAAAAAAAACATTTGGACCCACTTCACTTTGCTTACTGGACAAGTAGAGGAGTGGAGGACGCAACAGGAACTCTTAAAAATGATTCTAGGACACCTTGAAGGTACCACAAAAACGTTTGTAAAATTGCTTTTTAAAACTTTTCATCTGCTTTTAACTGTATTCAGCCCCACGTTTTAGCAGAGATTAAGATGTTTTTATGGTCTGGCCTCATCTGTTGGCTTGTGGACTTTTTAACTGGTCAGTCTCAGTGGGTGAGGATCAACTGGGTTCTCTGATGTCCTTTTGTCCTCTACCGGTTCTCCTCAGGGCTGTGTTCTTTTGCCCCTTTTATTTGTTTTGTATCAGAGTCAGAGTTAGAGATTCTTTATTGTCATTCGCATCACATGTGGTACATGTGGTGGAACAAAATTATGTATTATAATTATATACGAACGATTGTTACAGCCAGTTCCCACAGCGTCACATTTTAAAATGTGTTGATGACCCTGTCGTCCCTTCTCAGCAGTGATGACCCAGACCCCGGGCCTGTGGTCAGGGACTTCATTGAACGGTGTGAGTCTTCCTTTTTAAAGTTAAATGTTTCCAAGACAAAGGAGATGGTCATTGATTTTAGAAAAGACTCTTCAGTTGCCGCTCCTGTGGTTATTAATGGTGAGGCCGTCGATATAAATATCTGGGAAGTGTTCTCGATGACAAACTGACCTTTGACCCCCATGTGAACTCTCTTTGTAAGAAGGCCGACCAGAGAATGTATTTTCATCGGAAGCTCTGAGGTTTTAATGTTGATTTGACTTTTATTCATGTTTTACCGAGTCTCTTCCCTTTTACCTTCATCTGCTTTGGGTTGATAACATGTAAGAACAGGAACAAACTCTCTGGGATTGTACAGGTGGTCCCCGACTTACGAGCGAGTTCCGTTCCTACGAGTCGCTCGTAAGACGAAAATTCATACGTCGGAACACGAAACACGTGTCGCTCGTAAGTCCGGATTTTCGGTCGCAAGTCGGAAAATTTATGCTAGCGCTACTACGAACACTCGTTTTTCAACACAAACGTACATACTAGTTCATAAACATGCTCAGAAACTTGTTTACAAACTGTTAGCTAACACACTTTCATCTAAAAACACATACCAGTGCTGTATTTTCTGTATGTTCTGTACAACTTTACTGTTCGTTAGTCAGCTCGTAAGTCCGGAACCTCGTATGTCGATGCGCTCGTAAGTCGGGGACCACCTGTATAAAACTGCTGGTGTAGCCCTACAGAACCTCACTGACCTAAACAAGGCTAGGATGATTCTGGCAGATCCTGATCACCCACTCCATGGTGAGTTCAGGTTGCTTCGGTCTGGACGCAGGTATCTGCTGCCCAGATGTGGAACGAACAGACTGAAAACTCGTTCGTCCCTGTAGAGATCAGGCTCCTCAACAAACAGTGATGATGATACCCTGATGCATGCTCAGTGATGATGACCTCTGTTTGTCTAAAGTGTCTTGTCTAGTTTGGATGTTTCATGTGTACTGACTGTGAAACAAAATGTCCCTCAGCGATGATAAAGATTCTTGAACCTAAACCTAGTACTTACATGGTACTTTCCAGGTCTGTTAGTTACCTTATGCATACCTGATCATTGCCTGGTATGTACCTGGTACTTACTTGGTGCAGACCTGGTACTGTACTTAATTTGTACACACTGTTAACTTTGTTCCTACCTGGTACTTACTTGGTAACTATCAGGTACTTACATTGTACACACCTTGTACTTACTTTGTACCTATCAGGTACTTACTTTGTACATACCTCGTACTCACTTTGCACATACAGGTAGTCCCCGATTTACGAGCGAGATCCGTTACAACGAGGCGCTCGTAAACCAGAAATCTCGTAATTTGGAACGGTTGCCATGTCTCTCGTAAGTCCGGAATTTCGCTCGTAAATTGGAACGGTTTCGCTAGCGCGACTACAAACACTCGTTTTTCATCAAAAAACTGCTTATGAGTGCATAAAAATGATCGGAAACGTGTGTCCATATGTTTAGCTAACTAACTGTGGTGAAAAAACACATGAAAACTCACCCTGATACATGCTCAATAATCCAGGTAGAAAAATCTAAAAAAGCTAAGTCTGGTCCTCTGGACATTCAAAAAAAAACAAAACAAAACAAAGCAAAAAAAAAAAAAACTGTAGAAACGTTTCGTCTTTCGTCCGAAAGACTTCCTCAGTCTGAGAAGCTGTATTCAGCTCAGTCTTATAAATAGCACCCTCCCACAGTGGATCAACCAGTTGGCTGATGACAGCCTGAAACCAGCTGCTCACATGATCAAGCTACTGTCCGGGTTCAACTGTCCCCCACTTACAATGCTGTTATTGCTAGTATCACTCAGCCCTCTGTGAATAGCAAACAACCATCAGGGTGTTAACGATCCATCGTCAGGCTGATGGTCCTCCTTGATCATGTGAGCAGCTGGTTTCGGCTGTCATCAGCCAACTGGTTGATCCACTGTGGGAGGGTGCTATTTATAAGACTGAGCTGAATACAGCTTCTCAGACTGAGGAAGTCTTTCGGACGAAAGACGAAACGTTTCTACAGTTTTTTTTTTTTTTTGCTTTGTTTTGTTTTGTTTTTTGAATGTCCAGAGGACCAGACTTAGCTTTTTTAGACATGAAAACTCAGTATTTTTTGCGTTTTTTCCAAAAATTCGCCAGCTCGTAAGTCTGGAACCTCGTAGATCAGAGCGCTCGTAATTCGGGGACTACCTGTACTTGGTACTTACTTTGTACCTACCTGGTATTTACTTGGTAACTATCAGGTACTTACTTTGTACACACCTTGTACTTACTTTGTACCTATCAGATACTTACTTTGTACATACCTCATACTCACTTTGCACATACTTGGTACTTACTTTGTACCGACCTGGTACTTACTTGGTACCTATCTGGTATTTTGTACATACCTGGTACTTACTTTCTACCTACCTGGTACTTTCTTGACACCTATCTGGGTCTTACTTGTGCATACCTGGGACTTACATTGTAAATACCTGGTATTTACTTGGTATCTACCTGGTACTTACTTTGTACATACTTGATACTTACTTTTTACCTACTTGGTTACTTTCTTTGTACCTATCTGTTCCTTACGTTGTGCATACCTGGTACTTACTTGGTACATACCTAGTACTTTCTTTGTACTTATCTGGTTCTTACTTTGTACATACCTGGGGCCTCATGTATCAACCGTGCGCACGCACAAAAACCGTGCGCACGTCACTTTCCACGCAAAACCCCGTATGTATCAAAACTGAAATGAACGTGAATATCTGCGCATCCACGTACATATCCACGCCAGCTCCCGAGCAGGCGTACGCACGTTTCTGTGGTTCTTGTTCCTTTGGCGACACTTACAGGTGATTCTGAGAAACTGAAGCCCCACAGTCTGTGGTTGACTTTAAGAGCGGCTTGAAGACCTTTCTTTTTAACCGAGCATACTCTTCCTCCTCATGATTCTACTTTTGATCTTAGTTGATACTGTTGTTGATTTTAACTGTTTTATTATTTGTTTTATCGACATTTAATTCTGTTGCACTTTGTAGCACTTTGAGATTTCCATTAATGAAAGGTGCGTTATAAATTGAATTCATTATTATTATTATTATTATTATTATTATTATTATTATTATTATTATTATTATTACTATTAACTGTTCATGATGTGAAAATGATTAATATTCCCACCAAACACACGATTAACAAGTACATCCACATGGACGCGCAAAGTTGTGCAAAAAATAAATGTAACAGGAACGGATACATTCAGCCTTACTGGAGGATATAGATAGTGTAACACGCAGAGCATTTATTTATAAACAGATATAATTCTCTGATCTAGGATATGGCTTATCAGCCGTTTTCAGAAATAATCATTTTTCAGTTTGGCACTGCTGCGCACTGGCGCAACACAGGGGCCGCGCATCACGCGTGCACGTGCAGAAACTGGGGTTCCACAGGAGCTTAGAGGGAGCTGGCAGGTCGATCAGGGCTGTGCCAGTCCAGTCCACACAAAGCCGATTCATGTCCAATGGAATGGTCTCATCCATATGATCCCAAAGGCTGAGTTATGGTCGCGCTTTGAGCGCGCGTGCACCCTCGCCGGTGTTACACGGCAGTGGAGGTGTGTCATTATCTGTGTTTATTGTAGATGTCTCCAAAATGACACGTGAAAGTACACCATTTATAACTTGTATGGGAGTAAAAGCTTCACAGACAAACAGATTGCGCACAAGGCTGCAGCGCGCGCTTTGGAGACTCCAACATCACGTCATGTCATGAAAAGTCTCCACTGAGACGCAGAGACTCGTTTCTTCATATCATCTATTAAATAAACGAAGATCTATGTTCTAGCAAACATCCAAGTAAGTTCCTCTGTGTTTACAGTAATTATGGTAATTAACTCGTGCGCAAAGTTAATATTTTCACTCAGAATGAATGAATGAGCCGGTGGCGCACCTGACAGCAGCGTGCGCGCACACGAATACCGGCACACAATCACTCGTTCTTTGCGTGATGAACACAGTTTATTACTATTCTTACTTAGGATGTTTGTCCTCACTCATATTATATTAAATCCATTGTTTTCCTGAATCTAGAAATGATTTCTGATCGCGCAGGGATCAAACAAACATGTCCTTCACACATGCAGGAAGTAATTTGCATCTGTTTAACATATGTAAATGAAGGCGTGTCAGGGGAGGTGTCTCACGTGCGCTCAGTTCCACGTTCATTGTGATGTACAAAAGGAATGTGCGTGGATTCAGGTGTACGCACAGCTTGATAAATCTGGATTTTTTTTGTGCGTAGACACTTTTCCGGATTTGACCGTACGTCACTTTTCAGTAAGAAATCCACGCAAGTCTTTGTACATGAGGCCCCTGGTGCTTACATTGGGCCTCATGCACAAACCGTTCGTACGCACAGATTTGTTCTTAAACTGTGCGTACGAGTGATTTAGGATCATTTGTGGCATTCAACAATGTTTTCGTATCCTAAGATTTTTTTCAGATACGAACAAAATTTACGTGTGGTCCAGACCTGTCGTATATTTTACGAGCGTCAGTCTGCTGTTATCCAGATGGAATTTCTTCACTGATAACTTATATTTCGTTATTTAGAAAATATTCTGAGTTTAAAAGAAATTAAATGCAACGACACAAATTGGTTAAATTAAAATAAAGCGGCTTCAAACCCACCACCGCGCCGCGGCCCGGACGGGTCGCGGACGAGGATCGCCGAGCGCCCCACGTCGACCCCCGTGCGCCTCCCGCACGTCGCGCCCGGGCCCACCCCACCCCGTGCCCCGGGGATGGTCCGTGCGCGCCGCACGTTTGAGTGGGTCCTCGGCTTTATCACAGCTGACGCTGCTAAAAATTACACACACACACACACGCACAGCGCCGCTGCTACATAGAGAGGGGGAAAAAAAACGAAACTAGCTTATACAGTCGTTTCATGTCATTTTTAATATAAATCTGCCTGTTGACTTCGGGCGCACACTGATGTCATCTGTATTCTGAGTGCGGATCGCGCGTCTTACATTCAGAAGTGGGTCTGCGCAGCTCAATAGGTCCGGGGCTGACACTATGATCAAGGGCGAGTCAATTTAATTCGTCAAACCGCGTTTGTGTGTTTTCTGAATGCTCGTTGGAGGCTTGAACACGCATGCTGTTGGCACGCATCTTGCGCAAGGTGCGCATGGCATTTATTTTTCCATCCATCTCGGTAACGCAGACTTTTCCTTGACCTCCTCCTGTTGCGGTCCGTGCTGCGGCGAGACGTTTTTTTGAAGCCATTTTCAGATCAAACCATTTTTTCTTGATTTCTGATACTGTACGACCCACGGGAGACACAACATGCACTACAATATTAATATGAAGTTAACTGTAGTTTCGAGACATTTTAAAATGCTTTTGTTCAAAAACACATCCGACACTTCCGGGGGGGTGGGGGTGGCGGTGCGCTAGAGCAGAACTTCAATCTCTGAACGCGTAAAGTTCTTCTTTTTACTTCTCGATGTTGTATGAATGGACACTTCCTGCTGTCTGAGGCAGGAAACGTAGCCTTATATGGTGTTTTGAGGGGTGGGAATTATGTAAATGACCTCTCCGCGTGCACGAGCATGTGGATAGAACAGGTGGTATTCATCATATTTACGCAGCTCATTTACACACTTTTCCTGAGGATAGAAGAGTTTGTTGAATCTAGGGATGCACCGATCCACATTTCTCACTTCCGATCCGATACCGATACTTCATAACTGAGTATCGACCGATACCGATACTTTTCCGATCCGATACTGTTCAGGTATGTGACTCTGTATAATGAAACTTTCATATCCAAACTATTCATTTTAACATTGTGTGAGATAAACCCAATGAAGACGCTCATAAGTCTTACATTCGGGAACCCACTGACTTTAACAGCACACAGGACAGGAGGCAAGTATACCACACACATGTCCTCTTTACTCATGGTGCAGCTGAAAAAAACTAAAAAAGTCCTAAGCATGATGGGAAAGACAACACAGCCACTCTCCTTAACCACTAAGAGAGTGGATTTTGTTGTCTTTCCCATAATGCTTAGCGTTTTTTTAGTTTTTTCAGCTTTAGCTGGACAAACTATTGGTTATAACTATTGGTTATAATGGGTAAGACAACAAAACCCACTCTCTTAGTGGTTAAGGGGAGTGGCTGTGTTGTCTTTCCCATCATGCTTAGCGCTTTTTTAGTTTTTTTTCAGCTGCACCATGAGTAAGGAGGACATGTGTGTGGTATACTTGCCTCCTGTCCTGTGTGCTGTTAAAGTCAGTGGGTTCCCTATTGTAAGGCTTAAGAGTATCTTCATTAGGTTTAACTCATACCATGTTAAAAAGGGCAGTCACAGAATGTGATTGAACACAAGTGCTCTTTGAAGCTGGTATCGGAAAAATATCAGCAGGTTGGATCCGATATCCGATACTTAAATAATGCTGATATCGGATACCGATACCGATACTGGATCGGATCTGTCCCATCCCTAGTTGAATCTGACGTGGCATGTTCGTACGAACGCTTCGTACGAACAAAAGTAAGAGAAATTTAGGATAAAAATACGAACATGTTCTTGCATGAGGCCCATTGTCCCTACTTGGTACTTTCTTTGTACCTATCAGGGATTTACTTTATACATGCCTGGTACTTTCTTTGTACATACCTGGTACTTACTTGGTACGCACCTGATACTTTGCACTGGTACTTTGCACTTACCTGGTACTTTTTTGGTACTTACCTAGTACTTACTTTGTACCTAAACTAAACTAAAACCAAACTACCAACCTGGTACTTTCTTGGGACCTATCTGGTACTTAATTGGTACATACCTGGTACTTACTTTGTACCTACCTGGTACTTACGTTGTACCTACCTGGGACTTACTTTATACATGCCTGGTACTTGGTACCTATCTGGTTCTTACTTTGTGCATGCCTGGTACTTATTTTGTACATACCTGGTACTTTCTTTGTACTTATCTGGTTCTTACTTAGTACATACCTGGTACTTACTTTGTACCTACTTGGTACTTTCTTGAACCTATCTGGTTCTTACTTTGTGCATACCTGATACTTACTTGGTACACACCTGGTAATTTGCACTTGTACTTTGCACATACCTGGTACTTTTTTGTACCTACCTGATACTCACTTTGTACCAACTAAACTAAACCAAAACCAAACTTGGTACTTTCTTGGTACTTGTTTTGTATATACCTGTTACTTACATGGTATATACCTGGCACTTACTTTTTGCATACCTGGTACTTATACTGTACATAAGCGTAACCTGTACATGTGTTTTGTTGCTTATATTTTTTATGTTGATAAATTCTGCAGATCATAGTGTTAATAGTTTATATCCTAAAGAAAATAAGAATAATTTATTATTTTCATGGATAAATAACTAAGTAACTAAATAACTAAGATAATAACTATGTTTTACAGTTTTTTTTCTGCTCTTGTTCTGACCACCTGAAATCTCTATCCACAGTATTCCTACGCCCCATGATGCTTTGCGCGAAATGTGCACACGACTTCCGGTTGACCTGAAACCCCGTTTGTTTACATGCGAGTAATACAGTTGAAGACAGTCCAAACTTTGTTGTTTTAGTTCATTAAAAATGTGGGAACACCACTCGTTTTGTTAAAAGAGGAGGGACAAATAAAAAGAAATTACAGATGTTACCTGATCGCGCAGACATAATTTAAAAATAACGCGTTTGCTCCGGCCTCTCGGCTAAGGTTTATTAGCAGCTATCTCGGCTAAAGCTACCGGTCGCGTCTGAGATCTATCGTTTTAAGAGTAAATCTTCCAAAACTCTCATTAATAAACCCTCCCTGAATAAAAATATGTTACCTGATCGCGCAGACATAATTTAAAAATACATAAATAGCGAACGCGTTTGCTCCGGCCTCTCGGCTAAGGTTTATTAGCAGCTATCTCGGCTAAAAATACCGGTCGCATCTGAGATCTATCGTTTTAAGACAGTAAATCTTCCAAAACTCTCATTAATATCCCTCCCCGAATAAAAAGAAATAACAGATGTGACCTGATCGCGCTGACATAATTTAAAACTACATAAATAGCGAACGCGTTTGCTCCGGCCTCTCGGCTAACGTTTATTAGCAGCTATCTCGGCTAAAAGTACCGGTCGCGCCTGACATATGTCATTTTAAGACAGTAAATCATCCAAAACTCTCATTAATAAACCCTCCCTGAATAAAAAGAAATTACAGATGTTACCTGATCGCGCAGACACAGCCATAGAGAAGGATGCAGGGACACTCTTTCTTTGTTTTGGGTCCGTGTTGAAAACACTGTTGTTTTAGCCAAAGATTTAGCTTGGTCCGGTTNCTGACATATATCATTTTAAGACAGTAAATCATCCAAAACTCTCATTAATAAACCCTCCCTGAATAAAAAGAAATTACAGATGTTACCTGATCGCGCAGACACAGCCATAGAGAAGGATGCAGGAACACTCTTTCTTTGTTTTGGGTCCGTGTTGAAAACACTGTTGTTTTAGCCAAAGATTTAGCTTGGTCCGGTTGTTGGTGCAGCCGCGAACAGCACAGCAGGTACCTGAACCCCGGTAGGACATTTCAGTAAACGTTCCGTTTAAACAAAAGCTGTGTTTGCTCCGATAAAATGAATGAAAATAACTTTCAAAAACACCCGCGATCCATACTCCGCCTATGGAATACAGGCACTTCCGGTGTCGGACCGGAAGTTCAATGCACATTCGCAAATACAGTGACACCTCCAAGAATACTGTGGATAAAATAAAAAATAGTGTTTTTTTTTAATCCTCAAAATCCTTTTTATGTTCCTGCCTCTAGACTGGGCGTATCGACATGTCCTACCCCACCGTCTGCGGCCACACAGCTCCGGTCCTGGACATCGAGTTCTGTCCCCACAACGACAACATCATCGCCAGTGGTTCTGAGGACTGCAGTGTCATGGTAGGACCGACTCTCTGGGCCTCGGTTCAGAACAGGAAGTGCTGTGTGTGAGCGCCATGTTTGTTTCTGGTTGAACAGATCTGGGAGATCCCGGATGGCGGGCTGACCTCGCCGCTGACGGAACCTGTTGTCAAACTGGACGGACACTCGAAACGAGTCGGCATCCTGAGCTGGCACCCCACCGCCCGCAACGTGCTGATGAGCGCAGGTAGCTCTGGTGCTCCGCCCACAAACGTGTCCCCAGGGAACTTCTGCGATTCGTTGGTTTTCAGGAACCAGGCAAGGGTGTTTTGTGTCAGAGCTTCTATCAAACAGGAAGTTCTCACAGCATCCCCCCCTCTGAACTCTTATCAGCACTCGCTGCCTGTATCAATGTCTTTATCTCATTAATCATTTGACAGATTCTAATAAAAACTTGAAGCTAGGTTTATACTAGTGTCTCACGTCTTTTACCCCCCGTTGAGTGAACCCAGCGATGATGCAATTGCGTGTGTGTCACCGACCGCATTGAGTGTTTATACTTGGCAAGACGTGGGGGATAAATTATAATAAATCCCTCCCTCTTCCCTCCCTCTTCCAACTTTTTTTATTTTTTTTATTGAATTTATTCATTTCAAATTGTAAAAACACAAGAAAATTATTTACAAAACCACATTATAAAACAAAACAATACATGAAATGAAAGGAGGCAGAAGAAGAAAAAAATCTCATTATTTCTGCCCCTTCTTCAAACAAAATTAACAATCAATTCAAATAGCAATCACATATATAAAAAAAATATAAGATATTAAATGATTTCTCACACAAAACCATAAATTCTGAGCTTTGAACAATAATAAAAGAATATTATAGTCAACCAAATCATAAAAAAAAAAAACTTTAGCAATTTCAATTTGTAAAACAAAACATTTGATGGATGGCAGTAATGTTTTCTTGTAATAATTATTATGGCTCTCTTCTGTAAAATAAAAATAGGCTTTAGTTACAGTTTTGCACGCTGTACCCGTATAACCGTATTATAAAAAATAAAAAAAAACTCAACCATGTGAGATTCGAACTCACGTCCTTGGAGTGGCAGCGCAACGTGTTTACCACTAGACCACCACGGCTTGTTGTTTAACAGCGGAGTTTGCTTTCTTTTAAAGGGTGCATGCAGGCGCGCGCATGCTTTTGTGTGCGCGCGCGTAAATATATATATATATATATATATATATATATATATATATATATATATATATATATATTTATATATATATATGTATTGTGTGTGTGTGTGTGTGTGTGTGTGTTGGGTGCAATGCGCAAAGTGTGCTGAGGCGCACGGTTTGCGTGCGCGCGCACACACAGACAAGTTTCTCTTCAAAACTATCCATGTGTCTGTCAAAGCAAAAACAAAAAACGCCCACAAACTTTGAACCAATCACACGCTGCGAGCTGCATCATCGGCGTCTCGGAGTTCTGACTGGGGGCCATGTACACGACGGGCTGTCACCGGGGGATCACAGCGGGAGTGCGGCCAAAAGTTGCGCAATGTTTGCTCACTCAACGGGGGGTAAAAGACGTGCGACAGGCCGTCTTGCCGAGCCTTGAGGAAAGCAATAATTGTAAATACATCTAGAACATTTGGAGTCAACTCCACTCAAGATTATTTAACTTTGAAAACACACAAAAAACACCAACTACAACCGTCTCCCCTCGTGTTTTTTTTTTTAGAAAAGCACTTAAAACTTAAAACCTGAAAGACACCGAAGGTCTGGTTGTTGTGAGGTCTCCTGACTGTCATCACTGTTCCCCCCAGGATGTGACAACGTGCTGATCCTGTGGAACGTGGCTCGGGGGGAGGCGCTGGTGCGGTTCGACAGCGAGCACACAGACCTCATCTACAGCGCCTCCTGGAACCAGGACGGGTCCAGGATCCTCACCTCCTGCAAAGACAAGACCCTGCGGGTGCTAGACCCCCGCAAGGGCAC
>JBBPBX010067796.1:0-19312 GCA_038048925.1 Garcialebias charrua | reverse complement strand
GATTATGGATTTCGTCATCGGAGCTCCGCTTCGGCTGGACGAGGTGAGGGCAGATATTCATCGGATGACTACCATCTGTCACCTCCACGCCGCAGAGACTCATCGGACGACCGGAACACACATCGCCGCAGCTCCTTCCGCACATCACATGACGAGGAACGCAACCAACGGGAGTCACCTGCTCGAACCAGCTCATCTGAACGCTACTCGCAGGGCTACAACGCTCCAAACAGGGGCTATGCTAGCCGTGGTCGCTCTCCGGGCCGCTATGAAAGTGGCCGCCTTCATCGCTCTCCCAGTCCGGCCCGGGTACGGTTCCAGTCCCCTGCACGTCAATACCGGGAGCAGGGAAACTACAAGTAGCTGACAATGAGGGCAAATTGTCAGCTACCAACTTCTCTTTGGCCCAGACGGACAACGACATTCACCCTGACACAGGTACTACTGACAGCTTGTGTGTGACTGATGTAGACAAAAGATATGTGTCAGTTGTTATTGAGGACACTGTGGTGCATGCTTTTGTTGACACAGGAGCTGACGTTTCTATTATTAGTGAGACTTTTAGAATGGCTACACCTGCTCTTCAGAGAAAACCCATTATGAAACGGTTTATCCCTCTCACTGGGGTCACAGGTGATCCCCTTGACTCTGTAGGCTCCATTTATGTGAACCTAAGTATTGCAGGTGAGCCCATGACACATACACTTCAAGTTGTCAGAAACTGTACTAAACCAATCATTTTAGGTTGGGACTTTATGGTGGCAAATGGCATTACTGTTGACACTCGCACCATGACATGCAATGTAGCTGGTACAGCTGTACCACTAGTTAGTCCACATTTGTACATTCCCTGCCTGACTGCGGTGACAGTGGCGGCCACGGTTGCCATTCCGGCTATGTCAGAGAGGGTCATCACAGCTAATCTTGATGTACCCCTCAAAGGGTTTTTACCTAATGGTTACATTGGTGTGTTCGAACCACATTATACCGATCAGTCCTCTACTGGTATGGCATGGACTGTGGCGAGGGTAGAGCACGGTTCTATTTGTGTGAAGGTGGCTAATGTTTCACATAGTGAAGTTATGCTACATGATGGTACACAGGTGGGACATTTTCATGCTATCCTGGCAGGGGGCCAGAGTGAGTTCACCATTATGGATGGTTCTATTGGTAATGTTAATAGACAGATACCTGACAGTCCGGGTGCAACTCCTATTATAGATGACACTGATTCAGACCTGACGCCATTGCAGAAAACACAACTGACGGACACTTTGACTTCTTTTGCTGACGTGTTTAGTCAACACCCACATGACTTTGGTAGAACTGACATGGTCACACACAAAATCATGACGAACTGTCACACCCCAGTCTCTCAGAGAGCCTACCGCACCTCTCCAGTCATGAAGGCTGAAATCCGTCGCCAAGTGGAAGCACTTAAGGCGCAAGATTTGATAGAGGACAGCTCGAGCCCCTGGGCCAGCCCGGTGGTGATGGTGAAAAAGAAAGATGGCTCATATAGATTTTGTGTAGATTTTCGAAAACTGAACTCTGTCACTATTACTGACGCACACCCCCTACCAAGAGTAGATGACAGTTTAGACGCGTTGTCTGGTTCGCAGTACTTTTCTACCATGGACATGTCTAGTGGGTACTGGCAAGTACAAATGGATCCTGCAGACAGACAAAAGACTGCATTTACTACAGGTGATGGCTTGTACCAATTTAAGGTCATGCCCATGGGACTCAAAAACGCACCTCCAACCTTTCAAAGGCTCATGGAGCTGGTTCTGCGAGGTCTACACTGGACAACTTGTGTCATTTACTTGGATGACATCATTTGCATGGGAAAAACATTTGAAGAACATCTAGGCAATCTCACAGACATTCTCACTCGCTTCAGACAAGCAGGGTTAAAGTTAAACCCTAAGAAATGTGACTTTTGCAAACCTGCTGTGAAGTACATGGGACACATTGTGTCACGAGAGGGACTGACGGTGGACCCAATCAACAGTGAACGCATTAGTGATTGGCCTGTTCCACGTTCGCCGACAGAGGTACGTGCCTTTTTGGGACTGTGCTCATATTACAGACGTTTTGTGCATCAATATGCCTTTATTGCTCAGCCTTTACATAGACTTACCCAAAAACAAGTTGTGTTTGAATGGACAGATGACTGTAGCACAGCTTTTCAAACACTTAAGAAGGCACTGACTTCTCCTCCAATAATGGCATTTCCAAACTTTGATGAACCATTCATTTTGAGCACAGATGCATCTAATTTGGCAGTTGGTGCAGTACTATCACAGATACAACAGGGACAAGAAAGGGTGGTGGCATTTGCAAGTCATGTACTGTCAAAAACAGAGAGAAAATGGTCTACCTATGACAAAGAACTGTATGCTATTGTGTGGTCAGTCAGACACTTTAGACATTACCTGAGTTGCAATCCTTTCACCATTATTACTGATCATCGTCCTTTGCTTAGTTTAAGGAAAATGGACATTACGCATGACCCTACAGGACGCAGGGGTCGTTGGGCGTTGGAGCTCGATCCGTATCAATGGACAATCACTCACAAAGAGGGTAAGAAACACACAAATGCAGATGCCATGTCACGGATACCATTGGGACAGGACTCTATTGAGATGACAAGTACGACGCTACCTGAAGCTCACTCTTCGCCTAGTGATACAGGACAATCTGTCTCACTGTCTGAGGCGAGGGGTAATGATGAGGGGTCATGCTCGACCCCTGAACATTTAGAGAGGACCGATATGGTACCAAAAGTTTGTTGTGTGGACACTGATAGGACACATGTGAATGTGGGGTTTGACACATTACAACAGACATTATCTGCCCATAACGTGGACATTGTAAATGCGCAACTTGCTGATCCTGTTCTCGGGGAAGTGCATAATTGGGTTAAAAACAAGAAACGTCCCTACCTCAGACAGGTAAAAGGTAAAATGCAGAGGAAACTATGGTGGCAGTTTCATAACTTGTTGCTATGTAATAACTTGTTGTGTCGAAAAGGTCAAACACCGCCTGGCAAACCTGAGGTTTATCAAGTGTTAATTCCAGTGGCACTGGTTACAGAGACAATGCAATTTTTTCATGGTAATCCATGTTCTGGTCATTACAGTGCTGAACGAACATTTAAGAAAGCATTGACAGTGTGTTATTGGCCAGGAATGAGATCTGATATTGAGCAGTTCTGTAACTTGTGTAAGACATGTGAAGCTTTTAGGAGGGTTGTACCAAAGCACAGAGCTCCTTTACAATCTATTCAGACTGAAAGACCATTTCAGTTGGTCTGTACGGACATTACCGAACTGCCAGTCACATCTGTGGGAAACAGATATGTGCTTGTGGTACAGGACCATTTCACCAAGTATGTGAATGCATATGCTATGGTTGATCAAAGGGCTGCCACGGTAGCACAGTTACTCTGTGAAAGGTATATCCCTGAACATGGTGTCCCTGAGGAACTGTTGTCGGATCAGGGACGACAATATGAGTCAGAAATTATACAAAACATTTGTCAGAAACTACAGATGACAAAGAAAAGGACCTCCCCATATCACCCAAGAGGGAATGGTATGGTGGAAAGATTTAACAGGACTTTGAAAGAACAGTTGGCTCGACTCATCCAGGACTATGGGGGTGAGTGGGACCACTACCTTCCTGCTGTGGTGCTTTCATTCAACTCTACGCCACACTCGAGCACAGGGTATTCTCCTTACTTCCTTGTGCATGGCAGAGAGCCCAGACTACCGGCTACTGTTCATGTTTCATCGCCAACAGTTTCTGATAGTCCGACTAACTATGGTGCAGAACTGGCTCGACGGATGGACGCTGCTTTTGAGACTGTTTTTCTACATAGTGAAGAACAGAGACAAAAACGGGAATACTACTACAACAAGGACACGAGGTTCAGGCCATACGTTTGTGGTGATCTGGTATGGATGGATGATCCCACCACACAACGACAGAAGCTTGCTCCAAACTGGACTGGACCATATAAGGTTGTATCTGTGGACGACAAAGGGCTCCTTTACAAGCTGGTGGATGTGCAACACCCTCAGGCTGCGACCAAGGTCATCCACTATGATCGGTTGAAACCTTATCGTGGTTCCACAGACACATTAACAATGGAGGGCAATCAATCTGTCCCAATGCCAAACATGAACACGCTGCCGAAGTACACAGCTTTGTCTGGCTCATTGCCCTTGATCTTTGGCCAAACAGCACAGACAGCAGAAACTGCGAGGTCATTGACACTTTCACCAAGGAGACAAACTGAACCAGTCTCCCAGCAGCCGGCGCAAACACCTCTTAGCTTGCCGCCTTCTGAGGGTACAGTTGTCACCAGGTGTGGGCGCATGGTTAGGAAGCCACGACGACTGTTGTCGTGACAAAGTAAAAAAAAAAAAAAAACTGTTCTATATGTGGACTTTGTTGTAAGTTTTATTGTTCTGAGATTGTGTTTTGGGAAGATGATTTATTTTCTCTTATTGTTACTATGGTTACCTTATTTTGAAATGAGGACATTTCATTTAAAGAGGGGGAAGTATGTAAGATGATTTATTTTGATTTATTTTGATGTAAGATGATTTATTTGGGCAGTTACGTATTTAGGTTACTGTGTCTTTAAGAGACTTCTTCTTCGTGGGTTTTTGGGTGTGTTCAGGTTAAGCGGGCGAAAACAACGGCAGACGCGGGCAGCGTTCATGAGGGGATGACGTTGTATTGAAGAGCTGAATAAAGTCCGTGCAGTCAAGCTATTCCCTTTCAGCGTGGTTACTCCTTCTCCACCCCACGACCTTCAGAGGTGTTCGTGACACTTCTCCACCTCAAGCGGTGGTGTTACAATAAGATTGAGACTGAGGATTTTTTAACAAAGTTTAATGAGAAACAAACACACCAGCAAACACTGCAGCAGCTCCTGAGAACTTCAAGTGTGTGTGTCTAAAGTCTGACAGAACAACAGCTTGCTTTACTTCTTGGCATATAACTCAAAACTACTGTGTACACATTCTTTGAGTAAGACAACATTAAACTGTCTCCATCTTGTTGATTTGTAGGATCTCCTGTGTTCCAAAAACAGCTCATGGTGGTCTCTTTCAGTCGAATTAACAACTTCTCAATTATACTAGCAAAGAGGTCTTGGAAAACAGTACTGTATATGATGTTTCTGATGTGAATGTGGCCTACAAAATTTTCAGTTTCAGGTTAAATTGATGCGTTCAGTCTTATGTAAATTAGCATTTTTAGATCTGTTGTGCAGGCCAGATTAAAGGGTGCCTTTGTTTAAGGTAAATGCTGATGGCCCAGAATAAAACTTGTTAACAGATGATTACTTCGAACTTGGATTTTAATGGAATTACATTTTTAATTCTATTTTTCCTTCTCAAGCATCCTGAGAAGACAGAGTTTGTGGAAGGGGGTTGGTAAGTCTGGCGGATCCCATAACCTTTTGCAGAACACATGAGATAACCTTCACTAAGCAAGAACTCTGCCAAAAATACATACAACATCTTACTTTCGCATCACTGCTACAGTGGTTATTGATTAGATCGGATCAGATTTCATGTATACGGTGGTCACCAAAACTGGCTCACTGTGACTTCACTAAGAACACCACTACTGAACTAACAAGCAGCCCTGCTCAAAGAACTCTCAAGGTGTTAACAACAGCACGACTGAAACAAAGGCACTAAATGAAGGCAAGAGCAAAGAACTGTCAGTCAAGTAAAGGACTGTCAACGAACTATCATTCAAGCAAAGGCAAAGACCTTGTCAAAGAACTGTCAAAAACTGTCAGCAACCACAAACTGCCATAATATAAGGTCTGGGGGTCCTGGACTCAATGAAGCGACACCCAGTACAGTCTCGATGGATGCTGGAGCTTGCAAAGGCTGAGCACGTTCTCTAAAGAGGGAGAGAAAACGTGGTCCAACTGTCTGAAGTCACTAACATCAGCAGCAGTGGTGGCTCCAAAGATATTTTTCTGCAGGTGCTAAGGGGGGGCTAAGCATTTTACTGAGGATGCTATGAAGGATCATTTGTTCTTTCAGTTCTCAAGGTCAATGTGTGTTATTCACATCACATGTGGTACATAAGGTGGAACGAAACTATGGACAGGGTCCCAGTTACATCCAACAAAAATACAAATTGTAAAGAAAAACAGTAAAAAAGATCCGAGACATGAAATAAGAAATACACTAAACTAAAAATACACTAAGCACTACTAGTACGAAACAATGCGCCAAACAGCAGCACGAACATGAGTCTGTGTGAGCAGATGAGGACGAGTGAACACAGCAACATGAAATAGATCAGCAGCATGAGATCAGCAGCACATAACCAAATGGTATTACAGTGATTTGTTTTCACTGATAATTCAGACTAGGGGTTCATGAGTCTAACAACCTCGGGGTAGAAGCTTGTAGCTATAACGAAGGGTGAGATGGAGGAAGAAGGGTGCCACCTTTTCCATCTCAGCCCCACTACATTTGTTTTATTTATTTTTCATTCATTAAAGTTTGGCACCCACTGGACAGTTTACTGACCAACAACAACTTAATCAATATATTTGTTGTGTTCAGAAATCACAGTGTTTAATGTGTTTGTTGGGTCTGTAATGGTGTGCTCTGTTTGTCACGACATGTTACTGTGCCTTTAAGAGATGCTTTACGGCATGGGGTAAATGTGTGTGTGTGGGGGGTTTTGGGTCAGTAAAGTTTGGTGCACGAAGCGACACGGTGTGGTTATTGAGTTCCCGCGGACACTACATTTTGGCAGACGAGGATGTCCGGACTCGCGTTACCACCACCGCCACCTTTCCTCCCTGTCCCCGGCGACCCAGCCGTCCCGTGGGACAGATGGCTGACAGCGTTTGAGGACTACTTGCTGGCTTTGGGACACACTGAACTGGCGGAAGCGAGGAAGTGCGCGCTCCTCCGCCATTGTCTGGGCCAGGAGGGTCAGAGAATCCTCGCCACGCTCACGTTAGCGGACAATAAATACGCCACGGCTACAGCTGCACTGAGGACTCATTTCAGCTCCGGGCGGAGCCGGCGGATGCACCGCTTCGAGTTTCGTCAGAGGACGCAGCGACCGGGTGAGTCTGTAGCCAACTACGTCTCAGCACTACGAGAGCTGGCTAGACTCTGTGAGTTTGGGGCGTTAGAAGATGGACTCATAGTTGATCAGCTGATAGAAAAGACGTCGTGTGACCAACTGAGGGAGAGACTGTTATTAGAACCAGACTCCACGACGCTGGCGGACGCTCTGGTTATTGGAAAGCAGCTAGAAACAGCACTAACAGAGGCGCGAAAATTCTGGCCGTTTATCACACAGAGGCTGTGGAGGGGGCTGACTGGCCGAGTGGCAGCTTGGATGTGCAGAGAGTGGACAGGGGGCCCAGCAGGAGGGGGGCCAGGAGCTGTGGTAACTGTGGCTCCACTAACCATGCAACTAGAGACCAGTCATGTCCTGCACATGGGAAACTTTGTCATAAATGCGATAAACTGAATCATTTTGCACGCTGCTGCCGCTCCTCTCCTGCTCGCCAGGATACTACTGTGGTTCCCATTAACACTGTACAGACTCTGCAGCCATCGTTCAAGCTCTGCACATGTCGCGTGGGCGCAGCTCACGTCTCGCTCCTCGTGGACACAGGGGCCAAAGTGTCAATTTTAAATAAAAGCACGTATGATCGTTTCTTCAGCCGTACACCCCTGGAAGCAGCCACTACAACCCTGTTGGGCTACGGTCACTCTCCCATCGACACTCTGGGCGTGGTCCGCCTCCCTGTCCAGTATGATCAGCAATTTACGCCTGACGCCAAGTTCTGCATCACCCGGAAGGGAGCTAACATTATGGGCCTAGACTTGTTCCTCGCCCTGGGCTTTGCTGTGAGTGAGCCTGCCACAGCCCCTCTCACCCCGACCCCTTGGCCACTTTCACCTTGGGAACATATTCAGGTCGGCATCTGTGGGGAACTTCAGGGGGCACCTGCTCACGCTCGCTACCTGCTGGTTGTTCATGATCTTCACTCGAAGTGGCCTGAGGTTTGTCAACTGAGCTCCATCACTGCACACACCATCATAGACTGCCTGGACAACCTGTTTGGACGCTGGGGCCTTCCCAGTGTTGTTACGACGGATAATGGGGCCCAGTTCACCTCAGCAGAGTTCACAGAGTTCCTCACACTACGCTCCATCAGGCACATCAGGACAGCAGTTTATCACCCAGAGAGCAATGGTGGTGTGGAACGACTCAATGAAACTCTCAAAAATGGACTCAGAGCCTGTCTGGAGGAGGGGAGAACATACAGCGACGCTCTCAACCAAACCCTCTTGACCATCCGGGCATCCAAGCATCCCACTACAGGAGTTTCACCGGCGATGCTGATGATCGGGCGCGAACTGAAGCAACCCCTGGACTGTCTGAGAGCTGAGCCAGCTCCTGCACGCGGGAGCCCAGAGCTCCAGAACGCCAGAGCTCAGGTGAAGGGTTCGCAGGCCCGGATGAAAGAGAGGTTTGATGCCACGCACCGAGTGCAGACCCCCTCACTGGCTGCAGGGGATTGGTTTGATGCCACGCACCGAGTGCAGACCCCCTCACTGGCTGCAGGGGATTGGTTTGATGCCACGCACCGAGTGCAGACCCCCTCACTGGCTGCAGGGGATTGGTTTGATGCCACGCACCGAGTGCAGACCCCCTCACTGGCTGCAGGGGATTGGTTTGATGCCACGCACCGAGTGCAGACCCCCTCACTGGCTGCAGGGGATTGGGTCAGGATCAAACGGCTTCATCGGAGAAATAAACTGAAATCATTCTGGTCAGAGCCACTGCGGGTGGTTAAGCAATTGGGGCCGGCCACATACAGACTGGAAAATGGGAGTCGTTGGCACGCAAATCGTCTGTACAGGGTCATCACCCCACCAGCATCTGCCCCACCAGCACCTGCTCCACCAGCATCTGTTTCACCGCTGACCCCAGCAACGGCACTGGGCTGGCAGCCTAGGCCAATGACTTTTCGGGTGGGGGATACTCCACCAGCTTTGCCCGACTCCACTCAGCAGCCAGCACGGCCCCAGAGACTGAGGGCCCCGCCTGTCTGGCTGGGGGACTATGTGACAGGGTGATTGTGTTACTGAAGATCTGTTAAACTGTGTTTTATTGAGCCCAGTGTAATCTGTTATTCTTTGCAAAGTGTTATGTTTTCAAGGGGGGTGAAGGGGGGAAAATGTTGTGTTCAGAAATCACAGTGTTTAATGTGTTTGTTGGGTCTGTAATGGTGTGCTCTGTTTGTCACGACATGTTACTGTGCCTTTAAGAGATGCTTTACGGCATGGGGTAAATGTGTGTGTGTGGGGGGTTTTGGGTCAGTAAAGGTTTGGTGCACGAAGCGACACGGTGTGGTTATTGAGTTCCCGCGGACACTACAATATTCTACATACTTCCGTGACTGATTCTGATTAGTAAAGGGTGAATATGTTATTACAGGGAGTTCTATACCAGAACAAATGAATAATCATCCGAATAAAGTTGTCTTGTTTTATTACAAAAATAATCTAACTAAAAATCAACAACAATAATAAACAAGCAATAATAATAAATCAGTCAAGGCTTAATTCTCTTGTCTAAGGCTAAATTAACTCTTTAAGAAGGAATTATCTCAGTTTTATACACACATGAATTTAGATGCAGTGAGGCTATTTTAATAAAGTTTATTTTGGATTTTGGTTAAAAGTAGTTATTTAATGTGACCAGATAAGTCATTTATTATCACTGCAAGCCAGGAAATGATTTATCAAATTGTATTAGCTAAAAATGGCATAACCAGAGGCATCATGTCACCAGTTTCTGCTCCTTTCTGGGTCAGTGTTGAGAGCATCACTCATCTTTCTGGGCTTCAGCTGGTGGATCAGATTGTTTTTTTTTTACTCAATATAATCACTGATTTCTTTTTATTTTATTAGTTGTGTTTTGCGAGGAAAATATCACAACAACCAATGTTAAAGAATATTAACTCAGATGAAAAAGAAAATAATCTGATATTTTCTTGGGGGTGCTAAGCATAGATATATACACTAGATAAGCTGAGGAGGAGTCAGCGGCGTCGTCAAGCGGCAGCCATCTTGCCACAGACAGCAACATTAGCTGCAGCTGTGGAAACCGTATGGAGGTGAGGGATTTATACAAACAAAAATACGCTTAACTCGCTGTAATCTTGACGGATTTACAAACGGTTTATGTTTTTAAAAACGTTATTAACGTGGCTATGATTTCTTTGGTAATCAGACAGCAGTTTCGTCTTTTTTAAAAGGTTTTATTCGTGTTTTGGGTGTCACACTCATCGAGAATCTAGAATTTAAATTCTGTTTTTATTACACCAATAACTATTTTAAAACAAACTAATCTTTTGTCTAAATGACTGTCTTGATCATGACTGTATTTATTAGCAGACTATTAACCAGAGCCTTTGATTAAGGGCTAGCTAGTATTCCAAACATTTCCCCAGCATTCTTAGATCACTAGGAGCTCTTTGTTTTTAGCTGCACATGATTTCCAAGCGGTTTGGTATGTTCAACACTAATTACTGCTTTGTGTTTTACAGAAATACTCTTTGACAAGATGCCTGACTTTTGTGCAGCCTATGGATGCTCCAATAGACGTAACATCAAAACAAGAAACCTTGGATCACATTTCACCTGTAAGACTCTGTGACAGTATTATTACTTTAATTAGAATAATCATAGTTATATTTTGGATCAGTGCACATTACACGTCACGCTACACACAAAAAATGTGAGATAATATTATTGACATAATATTATACATAATATATATTTACATAATAATGACATATATTTACAGCACTTTGGTTGACCTTGTTGTTGTTTTAAGTGCTCTATAAATAAAATGGTATGGTATGGTATAAGGCTTGTAAAAGTATCTTTATATAAATTATGATTATGATTCAGTGTTTCTTTTTGATACCATTTTTAATAGCTGTTTTATTGTACCAAAAGTAAATGCAAGCACACCAAAAGTATGATATATGTGTATACTTGTCATTACTATAATTCAAAGGTAAAGAAAGGAAGTGTGGAAAATAATGACCAGCTTCTTCATGTTTTTAAGGTTTCCCAAAACCAGAGAGAGGAGGTGGCAGTGGGAAGTTGCCCTGAGAAGAGAGGGTTTTGTTGCCCTGGACAGGATTGCCCTGGGATTTATCATCAATATTGACACATTGATGTCAATGGTTCCTGTGCTGCTTGATGAGCAGCGATATATCCTGACCTACAGGTTCAGCCAGGACCACTTGGAGCTTCTCTTTAACTCCATCAGAGCATCTGGTACAATTCATAATTATTTTTTAACACAACACTAAGTGACCGGAACTGTCAGCAACTGTATTGTTTTCAATTTGTTGATCCATGTTTTCTTTTTTTAGGAAAATACATTTGGTTTGTTTATTTGTTTGAAAAATCGGTGAATATGTAATATACTGTTATATATCTTGTGTCTATTTTAAGGTGGATGGAATAACAACCCTAGTGCCAGCCAGTTCAAGAACATTTTCAGAAAGCTGATGGCCCGGTGTGGTGTTAAACCAAGCATAAAAGGCAATGTGACCGCACAGGATGAGACAGAGTCCCTACCAGTTGAACCAATGTCCTCTGCTGACCAGTTCTACCACATTGACACATCAACAAACCTGTCAGCTGTAGACATGTCCTCTGTAGAAGAAGATCTTCCATCACCGTTTGCTGACTGAGAGTCTTGTCACACTATCAGATGTTTATTTCTGTTTGTTTGTTTGTTTGTTTATTTATATCTCCCGATTATTAAATCTTTTCATGTATCTAAAAAAAATAAACTACACATATTGACCAAGGTTTGTGTAATAATGTGTTTATTATTTACATAATATTTGCATGATGAAATAGTATTAAATATTTATTAGCATTGTAACATATGTCAGTTAATTTCGCTGGAAATAAACATGTATTTATAAATAGATGTAAATATAATCTTATTGTGTATATTGCTAGTGCAATACAGTGTCTATATAACGTTATTTTCATGTGAACGTCCATCTTAAGTATACCATATTATAACAACATCTCTCACATTTATAACAAACCAAACCGTTTTAAAATCGGTTGAAAATTAAGCAAGTTATGGTTATTTTAATAGTAAATGCCCCATTCACATTCATGTTAAGAGTGGGCGTTCTGTCTGTGGCAAGATGGCCGCCGTCTGACGATGTCGGTCTCCATTGGCCAACAGCGGGGATGTCTTATCTAGTGTATATATCTATGGTCGGGTGCAATGTGAGATGGGTGGTGGCCGAGGGCGGGGACCCTGGCGGTCTGATCCTCGGCTACAGAAGCTGGCCATTGGGACATGGAATGTCACCTCTCTGGTGGGGAAGGAGCCCTCTGATCAGCAGTCCAGCGGAGGTGTCACCCCACATAGATCTGTGAGGATCTTTCGATTACCTTGGTGTCGTGATCAAAACTACAGTTTGATCTGAGAAAAAGTGTTAAATGAAACACATAAGCACATTTTAAGACGTGCCAAGGCATGTCACATGATTCTTAGTGTAACACTGATGGTTGGGGTCTGCTTGTTTACTTGTCCCTGTTCCAAAACACTCTGAGATGAAAACTGACACACCTGGTACATTTTTGTTTTTACATGTTAGATCAGTGTCCCCACAGACATTCATACAATGTTTTATCCACAAGATTCTATAAGAGCATATGTGGGCTGACATGACGGACCACTACTTCCACCTGTCGGATTTATACTTCCTTTCCTTTTTTTTTTTTTTTACCATTTATAATGGCCTCCCTTCTCACTCCAATATGTATTTTTTTAGAGAGAAAGAAAAGAGACATTAAGACAACAAAACAACAATTATCCACAAAAAGAGCACAAGAGAAACACACCCAACCTCCATCCTCAATCCTGCAAAGCACATGACAGAACACAGTAACGAGATACATGCATAAAGACTAATAATATTCATGACCTTGCAGTAGATTTCTATAAATACACATACCCATACCTACAAATATATATACAGTATATATACATAAACATTTTCATATACCCATCTACATATCTGCATATATCTACATATACATTCCTGCATCCATTTGTGTGTGGTTGTGAGCATGCATAACATAAGTGAATAAGGTTCCTCCAATAGAACATTTAGCAGCGACTGTGAAGCGTCAGAGATCCGTCCCCCCAAAGCCCGAGGCAGACGAAGGGGCGATCAAAGCCCAAGACCCCAGGAAGGACCCCGAGCCCAGAGTCCCCAGGGCCACCCGAACAGGACGAGCCACTCGCCCACTCCCCAGATCCGACCAAGGGGAAGAACCGGACGAACCCCACCAGCGACCACATACAATGACCCCCCGGGGTCAACCGCGACAAATTCACAGGCCCCCGCCGGAGCCCGCTGCACCGACGTAGCCCCAGGGCCGGTCACCGAGGCCCGGGCACCGGGGACGCCCACCCCTCAGGCCCAGACCCGACAGGACCAGAGGACACGAGCCCCACCAGGCCGAGCCGACAAACGCCCAAGCGCCCAACCCCAGATAGTGAGGGCCCCAAGCACGCCCGCAGGCAAAGGAACACCCACCAGGGGGCCACGTGGCAGGAGCGCAACACTAAGTAGCCTCAGATGTATCAGAGAGGGGGCAGTCCAAGTCCCAGCCTGACACTTAAACATTCATACACAGACACACTCATTCAGACCCACCCTCATCCTCACCCTCACTCACAGAAAGACAAACAATAACGACACGTTCCATTCATAATCCCGATGCACACTCTATACCCCCTAGGTCCAAGACATGTACCTGCCCCCTACATGGGGCAGCCCACATCCAAACCCAGGAGGTAGGCCCATTCATTCTGGGGTGGAGAGCAGCAGACATCCAAGATTCGGCCCAGCCCGCGCCCTGCCGACAGGACAGGACAGGATATTTATACTTCCTTTCCAATGTAACTAAGCTACCAGAGCAGCAGTTACAGCGTAGTGTACCGGCAGTGTATTTTTCGTGTTTTTTAATTTGTTTATTTCTAATCAATTGCAATGGTTGGGTTAGTGGGTGTTCCAATCGGGGGAAACGCCAAGCGGAATTTTTTCTTAATTCTGATAATAAGGAAAAATGAAGGACCAGAAACCGAGGAGCTCACCACAGAACGTCGACGAGTCTGCCTACGTAATATCAACCGCAAGAATCTGCCCTCGAAGACATCCAAAATATGCTCCGAATCGGAGCATATTTTGAAACAATATTTGTACCCGGTACAAATATTGTTTCAAAAGGGGGAGAGGTTGAAAGTTGTTCCTGGAAATAATCAATACAAAGAGAAAGTGCAAAATGTTTAATTGAAAACTGTTCCTAGAAATAACTAATACTGTAGAATGAAAATAAATTTTTAAGGTTCACACGAAGCATAATAATGATAACTAATAAATAGGAAACCAGCTCATGAAAGGGTTAGATTATTAGTTATTCATAGGTTTTATTCAAAACAAATAACAAAAGCCAAACATATATCTTGACGCGTGCATTTTAAAGATTTGTTGAAGACAGCCACATTGATTTTGTACATAGCTGTCTAAAAACAGTATGTATTTTTCTCCTGTTGAAAATGTATGTTTAACAGATCCCCCAAAAAATGGGGGACGCCCCTAAGACACAGTTTACCTGGACTGCAGGATCAAAACACACAAACCTGAAGTGGATCTGATCAAAAATTAATTAGAAATGTGGTGGTTCTGTAGCGCTTTAAACGCAATTGACTTGACTGGACTACATTTGACTTACCGAACTCAGGAACAAGGTATATTGAACCACAGGTGCACTAGGTTTTGTGAATTCTTTATTTCCGTTGCATGCTATGGTACTTTTATACTCTGCGCATGCCAGTGACGTGCGGTGAGGTTCATGGCTGGTGAGGCACTGTGCAGTTTTTTTCATATGTATAATAAAAAACAGACAAAAAATGTTCTCCACGTTTTGGCTTCTGTCTGCCATAGCTTCTTCAGCGCTTTGGATACTTTGGATAGCGTTATTTTCTTCTTTTATAATACATGAACCCTACAGAGTAGTTTATTCACCATTTGATTGGCAGCAGTTAACGGGTTGTGTTTAAAATCTCATATCAGCAATCTTTACACATACAAACTGTAGCACACAAAAAAGCACATTTAATTTGGAGAAAAATTATTTTAGTCTTACTTTTACTTATAAATTAAATTAAACTATAACAAAATCTATTTTTATTTTACAGAAAAGAGCTGTGAGAATTATTACAAGAAAGCCTTAATGTCATCTATCTAATATATTATTTAAACAACTCAAAGTACTGAAGTTTTATGATTTGGTGGACTATAATATTTTGTTAGTAATAGAACCCTCAAATGTTCAAATGTATTTTGTTAAGAGAGAAAGCTGCTACAGTCTAAAGGGAACTGAAATTTTTGCAAAGCCAAGGTATAGAACTAGTTTGAAGGGACGGTTTATTTCAATACAGGGAGTTGAATTGTGGAATGTTTTGGGAAATCATGTTAAAAATGTAAACTCTGTGCTTATGTTTAAAAATGATCAAAACTAAATTGTTAACAAAATACTAAAACTTTTAGTTAAGTGTTTAATGTTCTAGATATTTGTAGATTGTGAAAAGTTACTCTTTTTGCTCTGTTTGCGCGGTCACTTTTCCTCCTGCAGCGCGAGGCTGAAGCAGAACCCTGAGCTCAGTAGCCCCGCCTCCATGACATGAGGCTGGCCACGTGTGTGTGTAATTGGGACCTTCACAGCCGTTTTATGACTGTGCGCTGAGCGATCATAAAACGTGATCGCTGAGCGATCATAAAACTGTATGTGTGTGCGCCGCACACACATACAGTTTTAGACAAAAACACGAGACATTATATTCACCAGCTAAACTATAGAAATGTAGTTTATATAGCAAAAGTATTTGGACATTTTAATAGCGACATAAAAGAGGCAGGAGGAATACAGCTCACACTGCAGCTGCAGCACGTCAGCCGAGTGATTGCGTAATCTGAAGCCAAGCAGCCCGTGCCTCTGCGCACGGTCTCTGCTGAGTATTTGAACGCTAAATTAGAAAAATCGGTGATTTTCACTAAAAAATAACTTAAAACCGGTTTAGTTTTTAGTAAAATAAGCTTATAGTACAAATCAAAGGATAAATGCAATAATTACATTTATTTTTTCAATTTAAATTTTTTTCTTTCCATGATGACAGGGGAGGCGTGGCCTCACTTGCCTCCCCTGACCACACGTCACTGGCCATGCGTAAGTTTCTTCCATAGGCTGGGTGAAAAGGTACAGTACATGTATTTTGTAAGTACAGTATAAACTGTCTCTGACTATTTATAATTAACCCTAAGCATAACCTAAGCATAACCTAAACCCAATTAACATGCAGGATTTCTTCTTTTCACTATAGATGTACATAATTTATTGTTGTGTTGTTTGTTGTGGAGATAAATTTGCTTCTTACAGGTGGATCCATGAAATGCACATATTTCAGGGGGTGAGAATGGAATTTTGTTTTAAGTTTACAGAAATTATTTTTAGTATAACTATTACAGCAGTTAGTTTACGTTTATAGAAACTGACTTATCATATGTATGTATGTATGTCTATATGTATGTATGTATGTCTATATATATATATAGTATGTCTGTGTGTATACTTTTCTATTTTTGTTGCACGTATGTTTAGACTTTTTCTACAGACTATGAAAAAGGTAAAGTATTTTAAGTGAGTATAAATCGTCTCCTGTCTCCTGCTACAATGATCATGCTAATTAAGAATAACTTACTAATTAAAAACTAACCTCAAATCAAAGTGAGTGATTACTCATTTTCACTGAAGAATGAAATCATTTGTTGTTGTTGTTTTTTGCCATTAAATACAAATGTTTTAGATAGTAAGAATGGAATTTTATTTTAAGTTTAAAGAAACAATTATTATTATAGCCAATTACAGAATTTAGTTTAAGTTAACAGATTTGACTCACTAAGGAGTTACCCACAGTTTGACCTTCCCCAGACCACAAATGGCTCATGGGATCCAAAGGCCTTAGTTTTATTTGACAATTTGCAAGTTTTTGGTGTCCAGTTCTTCTCTCAAGGGACTCCGGATTTCCAGAGCTCCTTCGGGAGTTGCCAGTGATGCCAGTGAATCCCGCCTTGAAACGAGGTCCTGCTAGGGACGGCTGAAAACGAGGGTGAACGGGACCCCAACAGGTGGTGGAAAGGACGCGTCATCTTCTCGAGAGAAAAAGCAGCAGCTGTTACATCTGAGTGACCGGTGCTCCCCTGAAAAAGAAGTTTGGAACAATCGCTGAGCCAGATTTTGAGATGGATCTGGTCAGAGCAAAGCTCTCCACTTTGTCAGGACATGTGGCTTGACTATACCCTATGCCACACACAATTCAGGTTTGCGACCTGCTACTGTGCCCGCAATTCATGCCTGAATGGACTAAACACCCAGGAACAGGCGGCTGCATGGACAAGACAAGATTACATGAAACCGTTGTCTGCAGACGTGAATGATGCCCGTCAAACTGCCTGATGCCCTCCGCCCACAGGGCGCACAGAAAAGCTCTCCCCAAAGAAGAAAAAATGGACTTGAACAAAAGCTCTCCCCCAGAATGAAATGAACTTTTTCCATAGACAAAAGCTTTCCCCCAAGCAGAACTGGACTGATCTTGTAAGCAAAAGCTTTCCCGCAGAAAAACTGGACTTATTCCACACACAACCCCCCAGATGAAATGGACTTGTGCCCAACAATTTATGCCACAAACAAATCCCCAAGGAATAGAAAGAACTTGTTCTGAAATCTGGACACTCCCTCCCCACTCGTCTGCTTGCAGACGCTGAACTCGCCCCACACCAGAAGAAGATGGATGCTGTAAAGAAGAATGTTTGATCTATTTCATTTTTTAAAAGTTCAAACCGGTTGTTTTTACTTTCCTGGGCAATAGTTGATATCAAAGAAGTTTCAAACTTATTTTATTTTTGTGCCCATAAAGGGCTACTTTGTTGTGTGTTTGAGAATTATTTCCCACATCTTTGAAAGTGTATAAGTTCTATTTAATTGTTTAACACAACAAATTAGATTGGTTCTTTTTATTTTTAAAACAAATTAAATAGCTTATTTATTTTATTTGTTTAACACAAATAGATTAGTTCTTTATATATGTTTCTTCTCAAAAGTTCTATTTCTTTGGAAAAACTTGGTTTTTGTGGGTAAATAGACTAATCCCTGCTAGATATATTATTCCTTTTAAAACTTTGACATAAGCCATGAAATAAGACCATACTCATTGCAGACTTCTCCTCAAATCTTTATTTCTCTCAAACATTGAAATAAGTCATGAAATATGACAATCAACAGAGTTCTCCAAAACTTTATAATCTCTCAAACCATCCTAAAAAGGTGATCCTGCGTGGTCAGGGCGTTACTGTAGAGGCAACAGGACGGTCGGTATGTGTTTTTTTGCCCCTAATTTGAATTAGGCCTCGGGGTCGTTTTCCATACCACTCACATAATTGATAATGATCAGTTTATATATGATAAAGAGGATGGGATGATGGAGATATTCAATATTTATCATCTAAAACTAATTACTCTGACCCAATAATTATAACCCAGCTCACTTATATCAAATATTCTCTGTTCCCTTTAAACACTTATATTTGATAGTACAAACATGTTGTTTGCTTTTCTCCTTGATACAGAAAAGACAGTCTTCTAGCCTTGACAATGTTTGGATTAGATGTTCTTGTAGGATCAGAACCACGACTTGTTTGTTTTATCTGTAAGACGTCAGAGCTTGTCAAACTCCACCTGCTTCTTGTTTAAATAGCTTGTCATGTCCAGTACAATTCGGAATTGTGCTGGACAATGTATTTGAGACCAAACTAAGTTTCAAAAGACATTAAAAAGCCTTCCCCTTTGCAAAGTTGTTTGTCTGATTTAACACTGTTCTCTTGTTTATCTCGTGTGGTTTTTATTAAGGTAACAGGGGTTTAAAATCCCCATCAAATGGTGTGATCTATTGTATCGAAAGCCTTTTTTAAATCAACAAATATACTTACACCATATTGTTTTTTATCAACAGCTGTAGTTATTTGTTCCATAAACTCTATAAGAGCCATAGATGTAGAATTCTTTGCTCTAAACCCAACTTAAAATATCTTGCCCATCAACAAATTTGTCCAATC